>JAJEJO010000353.1:153474-325218 GCA_020662805.1 Glaucomys volans | reverse complement strand
TTTCTTTCTTTCTTTCTTTCTTTCTTTCTTTCTTTCTTTCTTTCTTTCTTTCTTTCTTTCTTTTTTGTAGCTTCAAAGAAGAGGGTTTCCCCCATAGTTCTGCTTTCTGTTTCTCTCTGATTGAACTTTACTATAATGTTATGACTCTATTCTTGGTCCATCTGAAATATTTTAGTTAGAATGTGGATCTAACTTTTAAATTTGGGGGTATTTTTGTTTAGTACATTTTTTATGTACCTTTAAAAAGTAAAATAAACCTATGAAGCTTATTACAAAATATGAGGCCACTGCTGACACACTTTCAATATCTCCATTCTTTAATCTTATTTAACCGCAATACTTCTGGCTACTTTTTTGACTCAGTATTTATTTCACGTGTGTTAATAAAGTGCTTGTATTGTTAGTACTTGGGGTTATTTTGATTCCTAAAGATAGGAAATATCAAGTTAACTCTTTCTTTAGCCTCCAGTGCCATATCCATGCATGCCTTAATTCCCATCTCCCCAGTAAAGTTGTATTTTCATGTTTAAGCCAATACTGAGGTTATGTAAATATTATTTACAACTGAACCAGGCAACAAACTACAATTGCTTTTTCTATCTTGCATAAATTTGTTCTCCCTGGATTCAATGGATGTTTTGTTTACTTTTGTTTTCTTCGTTGCCTGTGTTATTATGACTAATTCACCCCAAAACTTTTCCCCAGTGTTCAAATACATCCAGTTTTCTATCAATTGCATCTTCTTGGAAAACTTTTCTTCCAGAGTTTCAGACTTGCTCCAATCTGGACTGGTTATTCTCTAGATCTGTTACAGTTTTTGTCCCAGCATTTCTTTTCTCCATCTCTCATAGTTAGGGTCAGCTACAGGGATAGATCCCCAGAATAGAAACTTACTTCTTATTCACACAACAATCTAAGATGGTGATTGTTGGCTCCTAGGGGCTTCTTCTCTATACGGTGATTTGGGGATCCAGGTTTTTCGTATTGGAAATTCACCATCTGTTGCATTCATATATTCATATCCACCCAGAATAAAGGGAGCTAGAAGGCACACGTTTACTAATTGAAAAGAGAGTCCTGGAAGTAGCACAATCTGTTCTATGCATAGGACTTACCCTAAGGCCATACTTAAATGCAGGAGAATTTGGAGATGGTCTAACTATGTGCTTAACAAGAAAAGAAAAGTAACAGTTTACTGATTATCAGAAACACTTGCACACCATTATCCAGAGTATTGCTTCTACTACTTCTGCAGTGGGATGGTCCATTTGTCAGATTCTTTGACTTCCTTTTTCTTGCTTTTCCTTTTTTAGTTGGTGGAGCACATCCTAAAGTAGCTTTTTGAGAAAGGATGAGTAGAAAGTAAATTTTTTGTATTGATTGTTCAAAAATTTGTTTAACTTACTCTCATATTTCACTGACATTTTGAGTACAGAAGTTTAGATTGGAAAATATTTTCTCTGAAAAATTTTAAGGACTTCCCCTAAAAGTTTTGAACTGTGCTTTTTGCAGAGTCCACACCATTCTATTTATAGTCTCTGGTATATATGAATTTTTCTCTATATATAAACTTCAGGATCTTCTCATGGCCCTTTATATCCTGAAATTACATGATATAATACTGTAATCCATTTTCTTGGCACTTTCTGTAAGTTTTAATTACACAACTCATCTTCCCTAATTGTGAGAAATGCTTGAATTGTTTCTTGATGATTTTGTCTTTTATTTTTGTTTTGTCATTTTAGAACCATAATGTTAGATATTGGCCTTTGAAATGATACTTTAATGTTATCATTTTTCTCTTATATTCCTGATTTGTTTGACTTCTTGAGTGAATTTCTCATCATTTGCTTCTAAAACTTCCAACTATTTTTATCATATTGTATATTTTTAATTCTTAAGAACTTTTTGGAGTCATATCATCCCTTTTGTGGAACATTATTCTTGTTTCATTGATGCAATACCTTCTCTTAGCTATTTGGGATGTACTGATATATATTTTCACATAATTTGTTCCATTCACATTGTTGCTTCATAATTATCTATTTCGGTCTCTAACTTGAGTTAGTGGTTGTACTAAAATACCGAGGGATCCTTGGCTATTGGCCCATATTAGAGAATGGCTCTCTAAAAATTAACTGGGACTGCTAAGGACTGTGTTCAAATGTCAACTTTGGGCTTCACTTGAAGGAGTAATCTAATTGGGCCTTATTACTAAAGAAAGTACTCATATGTGTCTTCAACTTTTCTCATTGAAAACATTTTCAAAGAATAATCATCCATTCTCTTAAAGAAGTAAACAGTCTCCAGTGTTCTGAGAGCAGAGTGAGAGAAGAATAATACAGGAGTACCCAACATTCAGCAGGTAAACTTGGATGAAATTTCCCAATTTGTAGTGATATTTTTCTTCCTAAAAAATATGCCTCATATCCAATCCAGAGACTCTCAGTTTTACCTCTTTTGAGAATGTTTCCAGTCTTCTTCCAGGGTGAGGGATAAGAAGTCTTTCAGCTGTGTAGAGGAGGGAAGGGAATCTGGTGATTTAATAGAGTCTCAGGGAAGAATTTAATCCAACTTCCAGTTTTCAACAACCTCTTCAAACACTCCATCCTCTCTCCTCCCCAGGTTCCTGGTGCTGACAATTTCTGAGTCCCTTGGGAGATCTGTGGTGTGCATTATGTTGCTGCTCAGCTTTCTCTGTTGCTTACTTAGGATTCAATTTTCTCAGGTCATTTAAGTGTATTTCCATATATTCATCTTTTGCTTTCCATCTTTCAAAAATATTATGCTATTGACATTTCTCAATTTCTCTCTACTTTTATAATTTTATGCTTAGAAAAATCTAATAATGCCATTTTAGTGGCATTTCAGAAGAGTGGAGGTAAAGTGCTCAATCCTTGATCATCAACACAGGAATATTTAATATAACTTTTCATTTTTCAAATTGCTGTCCTCTCATAGTGCCATTTAGTGAGCTATCTCTACATTCTCCTTGCTTCGGATATTCCTTAACAGTGACAAATATCAGGTTAATTCTGTTTCCGGAATTCATAATCTAACCAACGGATCCATTTTTATACCAATATCATAATGGATAATTTTTTCTGCTTTTGAATTCATAATCATATTCAGTAGTTGCTGAGTTACAAGCTAGTGTTCTCTCTCTATTGCTTCATCTATTCAGGTAACCCATGTGGAAAGAACTGTGTTAGGATTCGTAACACAGGCAAGTTGCCAATAATACCACATGCAATTTTGTTGTTGTTTTAAAAGAAAGACATGTTCTTAGTATTAGTTACAATTTCATTAATCATCTCTCTTCCAGCATATGTCAGCCAAGGTTGTCTCCAGTCCAGTCCTAAAGATTAAACATGCCCGAGGCTAACAGTTTATCATAGAGTATGACCATTCCGTCTCATCTTCTCCAATCAGAAACACACAGACACATATAAACACACCCACACCTCCCTAAGTCACATGCACTGCACTTAGATTTCTGCCCTTTGGAATCTTGGTGACATTCACTATTTCAGAATTTCACAATATCTTGTACAACATTGTCTTTAGCAAACTCAGTAATATCTTCTACCATATTAAAGATTTTTAAAGGCAGTTTTGTAAAGTCCCAGGAATTAAATGTATTATGTGCTACCGTTTCCAATATTCTCAAATTGTCATCTATTTTTCCCTGATCAGATCTTCCTTGCTGCTGGGATGGATTACAAAATGACTTTTGATACCACTTTTCATTTCTTAATACATACATGTGCTACCAAGGATAAATGAAATCACTTATACAGAATTAGGTACACAGAATTGCTTTTTCCCTATAGAGATTTATTCAGAAAAAATATTTGCCAAATAAATATTAACTATATAATCTTCTTTGAGCTATACCTAACACAAATAAGCTTATTAAACTAAGTGACTATTGTATACTTCCATGGCGGTCCAAGTAATAAAATACAGTATCTGTAGCTATCGAAGCAGTCAAGATGTATAGACCAGAACAAGGACTGTGGTTGTATGAGGGAATAACCTTGCTTAATGACTGGGATAGTGGTGAGGAATAACAATACCAACTATGGAAAAATTATGAAAAACAGTAATTTCATGTTTATGAAAAATAATACTGTATACATGGCACTCCTGGGGATGACAATTCAATTACTTCTAAAAGAAGTTTATACCAGTTTAGACTGTTTTGTTTCTTATTGTAGGTCATAGTCATCTTAGAGGTTGATTGTGTGATTTTTGGCTTATTCTTGTGATCACTCAGAGACGTTAAAACAATGGTGTGAACTTATTGGAACATTCTTTTCCTAATCTCACTGGAAAAGTATAAAGTTCTTAATGACCTATTTATGGTTCTCAAAAATTTGATTTAGGGTGGGAAATATTGGACTCGGCTATTTTTCTGCAGTCAAAAGCACATACCAAAAAGAAGATAATCTCTGAAAATTAGGAGTTTAGGGTCCAAAAGTAAAATGGAATCCAAATGTTTGCTAACAGACAAGGCAGATACAAGATTCTCAGCCCACCCCACTCATCCCCACTCCAATGAAAAAGAGATTCTCAAAGGGATGTTTGCAAATTTTGAAAGGACCAAGACTCATTAAAATAGGTGGCCTTCATAATAACAAAACTAAAATAAAAATCAAGGGAGTAGTCAATAGTGGCCTGATCTTTTCCCTTCATAAATATGACTTTTCTCAACTCCAGCTGTCTGATTTTGTTGACTTTGAAGACAGTCATCAGAAGATGAGTAACACCAATCTTTCCATTTTAAGGTTTTTGAATGCTTTCCTTTTGGCCTTCACTTTAGAGGCATCCAAGAACAATACACATTCCAGTTCCCCCCTGGGCTATGGGGCCAAATCTACACAGTACTCTATTTTGGGTAATGAGCTTCCCAGGTCTTCACTGTGCCTTTTGCTTCTACTCAGACATATCTGCCCAATTAGAAGAGATGATAAAAATCATTTAGATATATTTTCTCAGCATTCTTTACACAAAGAAAAACGAGTCTTCTTAAGTAAACAATGAAGCACCAGGCATATATGTAACTAGTGTTCCCTTGTCCGAGTCAGCTCCCTGGATTCCACAACACAGTCATTGTCTAATACGCCTGCCATTTTCTGGCCCAGTTAATGTAGCCATTTGGTACAACTGAAAAATAAGAATCAGGGCCAGTAAATTTTGCTCAGAGTAAATCTCCATGTTGTGCTAAATTCCCCATTATAAGACAATCGCCAATAAATAATATGATTTATCTCTCAGGAAAGATTAGAGGGAGAGGGAGTGGTAATGAGGAAAGACAGAGAAGGGTGTACATGAGTCAATTTTTGGAAAAGTTGGAATAAATAATAATCATGCTAATGGCAACTAGAAGGAAACACCCTGATGATCCTGGACCAGTAAGGCATTAGAACAAACATAAACAGATTAGGTTTTAAGATTTCAGTGTACTGAGACTAATCTACATACACACTCAGATTTATTTTTTATCAGTTATAGAAAAGTAACAAAAACAATGAATCCATAGAAGACAGACCTGAATTAAAGAGACTCTCCACTTGGATAAGTAAATCTGGTGCTTATTCCAAGTCTCTGGCCAGATAAACCTCTTATGTAGAAAAGTCAGGACCTCTTTGTTCTACAGGCCTTCTCATTTGGCAGTGTGGTTTGGGAGAAATGATGAGCTTCAGAGTTGGTTGCTGTCATATGGCTTAATAGTAAAAGCCTTGGGCAAACCTGATTTCCTAGTACCTTTGATTCCTTGAGGATAAAATGGAGATGCCATTAAGCTTCATTGATGGCCATGGGAGATTAAATGAGATAAGATATGAGAGACCATCTTATGAATTTAAAAGTCTACAATAAATCTTTCCAAATAAAGATACTCAGATACTACATATTCATATATTCATTGGTGAGAATTCAACATACTGGCATATGCCTATATATTGTATGTCCACCTACAACAATATATTGCTATAAACCTTTCCATGACCATTTGCATAAGAAAAAATTTATACCATTTATCTATACATTACATAGGGGGAGCTTTTTTAAGAAAAGAATCATGTTTGTATAAAATATTTCAGTGTTACTTATAAAGATACCCTAGAACCCAGCTTTAATGACTAATAAAAGGAAAAAAGAATATCTACATGGTTGTTCTCATGTCATCTTTAAAGGCTCATAATTTCAGTGAATGTTAAATGACATGAACATGAAAAATATTCACATTAGTTTAAAAAACAAAATGTCAAATTGTAAATGAATTGGGACCCAATTTACACCTCACAGGTTTATAGACTTACACATGCACACAGCACACATTCCAAAAATGGACAAACACACCTCAAATTATTGATGGTTTAATTGTTTTCAACATGATAGATTTGTGGATAAATTTTACTTTATAAACTTTACACATTTTCTTAAAAATCATGCACTAGTTATTTAATCACAAGAAAAATGTTATTAAAAGCATTGTAAAATTTCTGGTTTCATAATCTGTCAGGCAGTAAGAGGACCATTTATGTTATCCTACTGAACCCAAATAAGGAAAGCAATGAGAAAGAATTTCCAGTAATTACAGTGAGCTACTGTTTCCTCCATTCATATTTTAATCAGTGGCATGGAAATTGCACAATATGAGAGATGGTCTTTTTGTAGCTCAATATTTGAAAGCTATGAATTATAGATGCAAATACACATCAATCACTGTGAGTTGAATGAATGTGTATTATACATATAGGAAACATTATGTTTTCCATTATTGTATGCATATGTAATTATAATAATAAATAAGGAAATCCATTTAAAATAATTCACAAGTTCATAAAATGCTTTTTTTTCTACCAGCTTGTAGTCCAATTAACAGGGACTAAAAATGGACTCTTAAAGAAAGATCTGCAAAATACTTTCATAGTAGAAAGAGTTCTTCCTCCACTGAACTTATAGTAGACAAAGGGGAGTGAAGGGAAGGGAGGGGAGATAGGAAAAGGAAAGGCAGTGGAATGAATCTGACATAATTTTTCTATGTACATTTATAAATATACCACAGTGAATCTCACCATCATGTACATTCACAAGAAATTAATTAGAAACATAAATATAGGTAAATGGCAGAAGGATCAATAAGGGAAGGGAGCAAGGGTTGGGGGAGAGGAAGGAAAGGTACTGGGGACTGAATTAGGACAAAATACATCCCATGCTTTCATAATTATGTCAAAATGGATTCTACTGTCATGCAAGCTAAAAAGAACCAATAAAAATTTAAAAATACAAAGGAAGAACTCTTCCTATATGTGCTGAAGGAAAGGAACAAGGGAAGCTTCAACCACATGTCGTAATAGCAAGGAAGCAATCAAAGATGAAAGAATGTGTCAATAGGGCTTAGGAACTAACTTGATTTTTTAAAATTTATTTTTATTTAACACATAAAAATTGTACATTTTTCATGAGATCAAGTTCTTTTAGCTGTCACATACAAGTGAGAACATGCCTCATTTGCCTTTATGTTTGACCTATTTCACCTAACATAATATCCTTCAGTTCTATCCATTTTGCCTGAAATGACAGGATTGAGCCAAAGACGAACCTGAACTTCAAAATGGATAATAAATATACTTAATTGAAGCCCATAAAATAGACTTAAATCCATGAATTAATAGCAATATTTAAAAAAAAATAACTGCCCATCTTCAGAGGATTTTAAGGAGTCTATTTATTATATTAAAAACTGATAAAGGGAAAAATCAATAATTTGTATTCTTTCCCATTTTAATTATATAACTGAATAACTACTATGAATTGAAGAGAAATATGTCTGTTAAAGTATAATTCTTTTAAAGTGTATCCCAACCAGCCACTATTTTCACCCATTCTGTCTTGGAAATTATAGAGTGAGAATATCCTTCTGTAATCCATGGTGAATTAAAGATCTAGCTACGGAGCATGATGGTAAGCAGCATTCAAATATGGTCCACACACTGACTCTGAGGTTATTCCTGTGATAGTTACATTATAAGGAAAAAAGTTATGCAGATGTAATTAAGGTTACTAATCTGTTGATTTTAAGGTAGAAGATTATGTACCTTATATAGAGGTTTTACATAGTCAAATCAGCATCTGCTGGTTTCAGAATAGGTGGTCAGAGAGACTCAAACCACTAGGGATTGAGGGACCCATAGAATTACCTTAGGATGAACCCTAGTAACTGAGAGCAACCATGGCCAACAACCAGCCAGAAGATACAAAAAGCTAAATTTGACCAGCATTATGAATGAGCAAGCATGAAAGTAGGTTCTCCCCAAGAGCCTCAAGATAAGAATCTAACCTGGCTGACACCTCGATTTGTCTTGGGTCGCCTCAGAACTAAATCATGCTATTCCAGACTTCTGCACACACTCTGGATATTTGTTGAATGAGTCAGTTATACATTGATGGAGCATAAAACACAGATTTTTGCTGTCACTGTTTTTTCTAATGACCTATTAAATTGCTTGAAATTTCAAACAACACATGGCCTCTCTCCACTGAGGAAAGTTTACGATCATGATATTTAATCGGATGACTCCCAAAGACATGAATTCAGAATAAAAAGAGCACCAATTAGGGCACCTGTTAGGATGATCGTTTTGTCCTATTGCCTACAAGGAGGACCAGAAGGGGCAATCCTGCCCAACACAATCAATGCTTGCAAAGCCCTGGAGGGAACTTAAATAAGTGATGTTGGTATAAAATGCCATCAGAAAACTGTTGGTGAGACTGCAGTTTGGGGGAAAGTGAGCATAAGAAATTGTGGTAAACTGAGACCTGCTGAGTGTGAAAAAGGAAAAACAAATGGTTTCTCCTTCTGTGTTCTCAGCACCCAACACAGACATTTCTGTGACCAGGTGGGGTGTTTCTCTTTGCCAAGCAGTTATCCAGCAGACGCCAACAGGGCATCCTACAATTCAGTTCAGTTCTGACACTAACTGGAGTCAGTGGCAATCCTGTGGGGTAAAGCCTTGGTCTGCAGAATTATCACTTCAGACACAAATCACAAGCACTATGTTAACACTTGGTCACAACTTCTGTCCGACATGGTTTAAATCAGAAGTTCCCAAGACCCAAGGTTTGACTTGCTAGAGTGGCTCAAGAACCCAGGGAATCAACTTACTTACTGGTAAAGATTTACTACAGAGGATATTATTTTGTGGATTGAACAATTAATTTTTGTTTTATAAATTTTATTTTTAACTTTTAATTTTTTTTATTGTTATACAATATAAAGTTTCGATTAACATATGAATAGTGAAATAACTACAGTCAAGTAAATTAACATATCTGTCCTCTTATGTGATTGCCCTGCGGACACGGTGTGTGTATGGTAAGGAAAACCCAAGTTAACTATCTTAGCAAATTTTCAGCCTGAAATAGATAGCATTTACTATAACCTCCTTGCTGTGCATTAGATCTCTAGACCTATTCATTCTACATAATGGCAACTTCATAACTCTTGACCTATGACTTCTCTTTTCCTACCCCTCTTCCTGATAACCATCATTCTAATCTGTGTTTTTATATATTCATATTTTTAAAGATTTCACATGGAGACACATCATGCAGTATTTTATATATGACTGTCCTGATTTACTTACTATAATGTCCTCCAGGTTCATCCATGTTATCACGTACGGCAGTACCTCCTTTCTGTTTTTAAGAAATGTGCGCACACACACATACATGCGTGCGTATATGTATTTATATACTATGCATGCAAATATGCATATATATTACATTTTCTTTATCCATTCACCTGTCAGTGGACACATAATTTGTTCTCATGATTTAGCTCCTGAGAATAATGCTGCAATGAATACAGAGTGACGTTTTCTCCGTAAGGTGTTATGTATACCCAAAAGAGGGATTGCTGGGTCATTTGGTAGCTCTGTTTTTTATTTTGACCCTAATTAACACTTGATTTGAGGCAATATATCATTTCAAATTTGATTTGTATTTCCCTGAAAATTAGTGATGTTGAGCACCTTTTCATGTGCTTTGTTGGTTGTTTTTAAGTTTTCAAAGAATAAATGTCCATTCAGATTATTTACCAACTTTTAATTGAATTATTTATTTATTCAGTTAGTTTTGTTATTGAATTGTGTGAATTACTTATATATTTAGAAATTAACTTCTTAATGGATGCATAATTTCTAAGTATTTGCTCCTAACACATAGGCTGACTTAATTTTGTTGATTACTTCTTTCATTGTGCAAAAGACTTTTAGTTTAATGTAGCTCCACTGGATAATTATTATTTTGTTATTGCCTGAGCTTTTGGTATATTATTTAAAAAGTTATTGCAAAGAAAAATAGCAAAACTTTTCCTTTTTTCTTCCAGAAATTTAATAGTTGCAACAAGTCTTATATTTGGGTCTTAAATGTGTACGAAATTAAATTTTTGTGTATGACGTATAAGGGTCCAGTTTCATTCTTTTTTTTTGTTCTAGTTAGTTATACATGGCAGTAGAATGCATTTTGACATATCATACATAAATGGAGTATAATTTCTCATTCTTCTGATTGTACATGATGTAGTTAAACAGGTCATGTATTCATATATGAATACAGGAAAGTTATATCCCATTCATTCTTCTGTCTTTCCCATTCCCCACCTTCCCTCTACTCCACGCTATTCAATCCTGTGAACCTCCACTCCTCCCCTCTCCCACCCACCTATTGTGAGTCAGCATCTGCATATCAGAGAGAACATTTGGTCTTTGGTTTTTTGGGATTGGCCAATTGCACTTAGCATGATAGCTTCCATTTCCATCCATTTACCAGCAGCTGCCATAATTTAATTCTTCTTTATGGCTGAATAATATTCCATTGTGTATGAGTACCACATTTTATTTATCCATTCATCTGTTGAAGGGCACCTAGGCTGGTTCCATAGCTTAGTTATTTTGAATTGAGCTGCTGCAAACACTGATGAGGTCACACCACTATAGTATGCTGATTTTAAGTCCTTTCGCTATATGCTGAGGAATGGGATAATTGGGTCAAATAGTGGTTCCATTCCAAGTTTTCTAAGGAATCTCCATACTGTTTTCCATAGTGGTTGAACCAATTTGCAGTACCACCAGCAATTATTTTCCCCACATCCTTGACAACATTTATTGTTGCTTGTACTTTTGATAATTGCCATTCTGACTGGAGTAAGATGTAGTTTCAGTGTAGTTTCAATTTGCATTTCTCTAATTGCTGGAGATGTTGAATATTTTTTCATATATTTGTTGACCATTCATATTTCTTCATCTGTGAAGTGTCTGTTCAGTTCCTTAGCCCATTATTGGTTGGGTTATTTTTTTGTTTTTTGTTGTTTTTTTTTTCATTAAGTTTTTTTGAGTTCTTTATATATCCTGGAGATTAACTCTATTTGGGGTGTGTGGTAAAGATTTTCTCCAATCCTGTAAGCTCTCTCTTCACATTATTGTTTCCTTTACTGTGAAGAAACTTTTTAGTTTGATTCCATCCAATTTTTGATTCTTGATTTTGCTTCTTATGCCTTAGAGGTCTTGGTACAGAATAGAAGACACTAAGACAAACCCATACAAATATAGTCATCTCATACTAGACAAAGGCGCCAAAAACATACATTGGAGAAAAGATAGCCTCTTCAACAAATGGTGCTGGGGAAACTGGAAATCCATATGTCACAAAATGAAATTAAACCCCTATCTCTCACCCTGCACAAAACCCAACTCAAAGCGGATCAAGGACTTAGAGACACTAGAACAGAGACCCTGCACCTACTAGAAGAAAAAGTAAGCCAAAATCTTCACGATGTCAGCTTAGGAACTGAGTACTTTAACAAGACCCATAAAGCACAAGAAGTAAAATCAGTTTTATTCTTTGACATATGGACATTCAACTTTCCCAGCACCATGTATTGAAGAGAATTTCCCTATTGTGTCTTCTTGATGGCCTTGTTGAAAATTGGTTGATCGTATGTGCTTGGGTTTATTTTGGGGCTCTCTATTCTGTGACACTGATCTACATCTCTGGTATTTTCCAAAGACTACTCTATTAAAAGATAGAAAGGAACAATCAGATGAAGACCTACATAAGGTGAGGTTCAGAAAATTTCCAAATGCAGAAACTTCTGTCCCAGGGGAGTCTGGGCATGCCAGTCTTCTAACACATGGATGCATTCTTGTTCACCAAACTGGAAGCTCTATGAGCCCCACAGTTGGGGGATTTTTATGGAGTCTTCAACACAAAGGCATAACCTGCTATTAACTTAATCTCTAGACCCTTTCCCCTTCCTGAAAGAGGCAGGAGGGGCTAAAAGTTCAAAGCTTCTAATCATGCTTAATCTTTTTGGTTATGAACCCCATCCAGAAGCCCACCAAGGATCAACTCATCAGAACAAAAGATGTGCCTATCACCCAGGAAATTCCAAGTGATTAGGAGCCTTGTATCAGGAACAGCGGACAAATACAAAAAAATATGTATTTCTTAACATAAATCACAATTACCATGCTGATTTTCTCTGAAAGGAGGCAAGAAATGCTCTTTTATAGTTGATTTTTGCAAACAGGATTTATCAGGCCCAAGTGTTTTCAAGAAGTTTAGGAATTTAAACATTCACATATAATCCCCCCACTCCTGGTCATTCAATTGATCAAACATAAATCCCTGTGGGGGCGCAGGCTTTGGAGACAAAATAAATACATGGAAGCCCGGTAAAGCCAACAGGCTTCCAGCTTACTACCTCTGGATGAGGATCCAGAATGAGGACTTGTGTATTTCTGCTGTGCCACCCTCTTCCTGTGACCCTGACTGCTTCCAAAATGGAGATGGGACTGACAGCCTGTGCCCTGGTTTTAAGTTAGAGAAGGGGCCGCCTTAGTCATTTTCAGGAAGAGAACTTTGCAAAAGCATATCTGAAAGCCCTGTGACTAGGGCAGCTGTTCTCCTAAAGTCAGAATCTTACTAAATATGTGCTGTGCCTGTTCTGAAGTGGGTAGGAGAAGATCAACTGGGTAGGAAAAGATGGGATTATCCAAGAAGTAAAACTGAGTCATGCCAATCTCCTTCCCCCCATAATGAAAGTCTGAGCAATTCCTCACACTGCCTGAACCTCCCAGCTCAGGTCTTTGGGTCACACAGGAAGGGAAAATGACTTTCTCTCTTACCTGAAATGGAGAGTACTGCTGTGGTTCAGGGATGCTGCAATACTGTGTTGAAAAATGTCTGTGCAGGAGCTGAAGGTGGCCAAGGCTTTTGCACCAGAAGTCTCATCTGTTTCTTTTGTCATCTATTGAGGAATTCCAAAACTTTACAGTTACACAGCTGGTACTATTCATCATGGTGTCCTGGAGTGCGAAAAGAGAATCTGAAATTATAGTTTGAAATGGGCACAGAATTTCTACTGTAAAATAATATTATTTCCAGAAATCCCCAATTATTATAAGTTGGCTTTCAACTCAAAGGGAAGAAAGAGAAAAAAATCAAGATTCTGTGGGTCCAAAATTTCTAGCTAGATTCTAGATGTCTCACAATGAAAAGCAAGAAGAGTCCTCTACACTTCAGAAAGACAGTTTGTAGACTAGCTGAAATTGACTTTTCTGAAGGTCCCTTAGGATACATACAGAAACAAACAAATCCATATTAACATGCCAAAGGCAACTTTGTTAGGCAGAAGATTCTTCAAGCCTCCTGGTCCCAGAGGTAGAAGTCCCTAAGATTACATTTCCCTGGCACACATTTTGGGATTATCCAAACAGTGTCCACCAGAGGATCTGGTCATTTCTGAGCATTTAAAATCGAACTGGAACCCTCACTGCCTTTTGTGGGATTGCACAGATGAGCGAGAATTTCTGAAATATTAGAATTTCCTTCTGAGTTGTGTCTATGAGTGTATCCTGATTTTAGTACTTTCCTGGAATACCAGGTATTTGTCACCCCAAGGTGCACGTACTTGTGTGCATACACTTTATGTCAGACCCCATGTGCCTGCTAGGACTACAAAGAAGACTGAGAGATAGTCCCCATCTTTAAAGAGCTCACCACTTATTTATATCTCTTTTCCAACTCTCAGTTTCCTCTCCAGTAAATGAGGGAACTGGGTTAATATTTCTGAAGTCTCTGTCTACAATTCTTTAATGTAATTTCCAAAGATTCTGTAGCTAAATTCATGCAATGGTATCTTTCCTTTTTTCAGGCAAAATTTGGAGCAGGGAGCACATGCATTCCTGCTGGAAGACTCAGAAAAGGGCAGAATAGCTCCTGGGTCTGGCCTCCTTCACCAAGGACAGAAGTGCTCCACCCACCCTACAATCCTGGAGTTATTCCATGAAACATCTCTCTTTCTCCCCTGTGTGTTGTCTTAAGAGAATACTTCAAGCCACTCACAGTCTACCAGTAATTTTAAGTTTGCTTTATTGTGGTTTATCTGTGTTACAATTTCATTGACCATCTTTGAGGAATAATTTATCTAAGTTGCATAGTCCTTACTCTCTGTGTTGGTAAGTGAAAGAAGAATTGATCAATGAATAAATGGGTAGGAAAAAAAAAGAAAGAACAGGAAACTGGATATATAAGTAGCAAGAGCAACTGCATGAAGAGAAACACATCTGTGGAGTACTGGAGAAAAATATTACTTATCTGCAAGAACATAATTTTACTTATAATGAAAGTTTTTAAATTTTGGTTTTGATATAAAAGACTAAAAATAATATGGGGGTCCTTTTACTCTCATGAAAACAGAAACATTGTTTGATTTACAATAAATACATCTAAGGAAGACTAGTAGAGTGTGGAGGGGGAACAGGGTAGGGAGGTTTGAAGGGAAAGAGGAAGCACTGGAGACTGAAATGGAGCAAATTATATTCCATGCATGCATGATTATGTCAAAATGAACCCCCAAATTACATATAACTATAATTTACTAGTAAAAATGCTTTTACAAAAAGATACATTTACAAAAACAGAAATGTCCCACTTTTAATAAGTCCAAGTTCAACAACCTTCAGACTGAAAAGTAACCACTGATAGTTTAAATGATTTTGCACAACTATTGCATTAGTATGTTTCTATATTTGAAAATAAGATTGTGATTTTTGACCCTTATTTTTAAATAACATTTACATTTTCCTTATTCTTAAAAATTATTGAAATTATGCAAGTAGACTTTCTTAATCTTCAACAGGATCATTTCTTGTATCTAAAAACCCAATCTGCCATCAGTTTAGAAGATCCTTCTAAAATGAACTCAACATTACCAATTTCCAGTAGATATTTTAGATATTTTTCCTGCAAAAAATCCAATAAATCACTTACTGTGCTTATGAGTTAGTCTTTCCTTGATAAACACTGAGTTATATTGCTTCATTAATCCTACTAATAAAATTCATACTCTATAAGGTTGTGAAGACTGCTGATTGGAGAAAAATGACCAAACAAACAAACAAGAAACAACCGAATTGATTCTAAGCACAAGGAACAGATACCTTCCCATGGATGGTGCAAAGTACTTAAAAGTTAATTCTAAAAATAGCACTTAGAGATTCCCAGTTATTAATGAAATGATAGGCATTAAACGTTTTACATAGCTTACCTTATTTAATTTTTCAAAATATATTTATTTATTGACATATAATACATGCCATAAAATCCACACCTTTGTGTACAATTTAATGTTTTAATGTATTCACAAAATTGTACAAACATCACTACTAATTTCAGAACATTATTACCCCCCATAGAATCTCTGCACCTATTATTCATCACTCCCATTTCCCTTCCCACCAGCCTCTGAGGATCACTAATTGCCTTTTCACATTATCAATTTGTCTGTACATTTCATTTAAAAGCAATAATACAATAAGTGCTCTTGTGTGCCTGGCTTCTTACATTTAGCATATTTTCAGATTTCACCCCTGTTGTAGCATGGATCAGTATTTCATTCTTTTCTGTGGCTGAATCATAGTCTTGTAGGCGGTTAGAATACATTCCACTCATCCATTCATCACTTGAAGGACACTTTGGCTTTTTCCTCTTTAGGGATATTAAGAATAATTCTACTATGAACTATCATGAACAGGTTTTTCATTACTCTTGGGTGTGTACCTAAGAGTGGGATTGTTGAGTAAGTTGGAAATCCTGTTTAACCTTTAGAGTGAGTACCAAACTGTTCTCCAAAGTGGCCGCACCAGTTTACATTCCCACCAGCACAGTGTGAGGATTCCGATTTGCACTGTCATCAGCACACACATCTCATTTAATTTTTATTTAATTTTCAGATGCTATGAGATAGCTATAATCCCCGCTGCTAGAGACTTTATTAGGAAACTGAAGTTCAAATAAGTTAAATAACCTGCCCAGATGTCATAGTCTGTTTAGATGGGTTAAAACTAAGATTCAAATAGAAATAAAGCCTGACTTTGTCACTGGGATTTTCACAGATGTGTCACACAGAGACTTTAATATGGATGGTTAGTTTACATCTGAGTGGCCTGAGTGGAATCCCTGTTAATCCTGTACTTTCTGGTTTAAGACTGTCATGGAAGAGCCCTTGCCTGACAGTGTCTTGGAGTTGTTCTCAACTTAGAACTGCATGAACTCCCTACTTGTTTTGGTATTATTATTAGTAAACTTTCCTCTCTCTTAACACTTCTTAAGTAGATAAAGGTACATTTGAAAGTGATTGCAGTGAAGCATGAACACTGAATGCCAAGGAAAGCCAACTTTTCATAAGTGTACCCTACGTGCACCATATTAAGCCAAGTAAGTGCCTAATATGACTTGTTTCATTGAACCTCTTGAGGCAGACACTAACATTATTTCCATTTACATATGAGTAATCTGAAGTGGAATAATAGCTCTGTAATTTTTCCAAGATCATAAATAACAGAGGCAGGACTGGATAGCTGGACATGTGTCTCAAGATATAACTATTACTACTGACCCCCAAATTTTTAAAAAAATTTCTGCTGCTAATGGTAACTTCATAAAAGCATGTCAGAATCTGAACAAAGATGGGCTGTTTTGAAAACCAGTAATATATTTGGCTGATAAGATTGTGAATGATTTTCTCTTTCATTTTCTTCAAAATTACCTTTAATATTGCCATTAAATTCACACATACACAAATGTACACACACGTGTAAGGCAAAATGTGTGGCCCAACAACTCTATTTCTGAGCCTAAAACTTACAGAAATTTGGGCACTCGTATATCAGGATACACATACATACATATATAAATGCTTGTTGTGACACAGTTAAAAGTAGCCCTTTCTTATAGTCTTCTCTTCACCCTAAATTTGAGATACTCATGTTGTAGAGAGAACATGCAGTTTGGGTGGGCATACAACAGCTAACTGTGTATGTTCATGACCAAAACATTGTTCATGTCAAAACCTCTGTGAATGGCTCCTTTCAACTCATCATTCTCCTTCCTTAGTACAGATTATTTGAAGCAGGTTCACTGTGCACAAGTTAGCAACTCATCAGAGTCCAGTGAAACACAACAAATCCCATATGCATCAAGGTACATGCTGTGGATTTATTACTTATAGGCAAGGAGAGAGGGAAGAACAACAGAATCTAGGGTTCATTGTGAGCTAGTCCCTCAAATCTCAGAAAAACCACCTGGGACAGACAGAGTCTCATCTTCATAAGCTCCACTGGCACCATAGATGAAGAACTATGAAAGGTAGCCCACTGTGGATTACATAGGATCACATGACGACATGAGATAAAGCATTGTAGGGCATCCTGTTCTAGGGGGACTGGAACAGAGCCCAGGCTGCTCCAGCCAGCTGTCCCCTTATCTCAGGGTGTTGTCTTTCTGGCACATTCTATAGTTATTCTTGAGAACTCCAAGTAAAAAAGTGTATGTGTGTGTGTGGGGTGTGTGTGTGTGTGTGTGTGTGTGTGTGCGCCTGTCTGTGTGGTGGGGTAGAGCTTCTCTGCACAGGAAACTAAGCTGGTAGTATATGGGCCTGATACCCATGACACTCTCAAAGAGAGTATGGAACCAGGAATAGAAAACAAAGAACCCACTTGAGTTTTAGAATCATCTGTGAAATGGGTTTTCTCAAAAGATTTTTGTTGATGAAAAAAATATGCCAAACATTAAGCACCATGGCTGGCAGATGGCAAGTTCTCAGAGAATGTTAGTACTATGACTTACATAATATTAGAACACCCAGTGCAACATGTCGCATTAAAACATACTTAGAAATGTTTATCTCCTTTTCTTGCCTTCCTAGGAACCACAGCTCCCTCCCCAAAGCCAGGTACCTGAATAGCTCCTAATCTCATCTGTAAGCATTTCCTTTCAAATCATACTTCCATTCATAAATTAATTTGCCCTCCTGTCTGTCCTATAATTTATCTCTATAGATCAACAGAAGGCTCCCCAAGCCCACTAGCAATCTAGTGGCATTGCTTTCCAGCAGGAAAAAAAAAAAAATCTCTCTCCTACCAGCCCCTGCCAAGGACCCCAGGACACCCTCACTGCTTCAAAGCATTCAGCTGGTTCACAATGAACATTAAAGAATGAAACAGCTCTTAGGTACAATGCTACCATTGTGCCTGGCAGGTATCTTTTGGATCCAGCTGCTCTTTAGGCTCCACAAGCTCTAGAATGCCAAAACATAGCTCCTGACATACCACACCTGCCTCCAGGGCAGGCCTCACCCCACACCAACCACGCTACAGCTACGGGCCATGTTTCATGATTCTACAGTGCCCAGATGAACTCTTGTTGCTTGACTAGCTTTTATGGATGTAGCAAAGTCCATTTGGTCTTGTTTTAATAACATCCCAATAAAAGAGCTGGGAAATTAGATGCTAGGAATGACATTTAAATCCTCCATTTCCCTTTGCTGCAATAATAGCTTTCTTGATAATAAAGTAGATAAATTTTATTAAATTATATGAAGTTTTTCCATTTGAAAGCAATTAAAAAATGCTTTCAGTTCAGAATTACAAAACTATTCACTTCGGCTTCAAGGCTGACATTTTTATTGGTAATCTGAGTTATAACATGCTCAGCTCTATGCCCATTCATTGGCCCCTGATACTTCTGCCAACTTTTTATGGTTTTATGTGAAAGTACAGTATTTAAGCCTCCTCTAAATTCATGAGCTGCCCCTGCTTCTGAAAAAGGCTCTCTCAGTGTCTCAACAAGGCACAACCAGGGCTGATGTTTATTTAAAAACATCTGCTCCCTCCTTTGTGGTATAACATACCAAAGTAGCCTGACATTTTAAATACTTTTTCTTTACACTTGGTGTCAAACAACAAGAGAACGTAACTACTTTTGTGATGAAAAACTGTTCAAGGCAATTACAAGAAGATGCAGTAAGTGGACTAAATGGTACCCAACGTAATCAAAGGAGAACACTCGGATTAGGCTGATGCTGCAAAAGCCGGCTTTTATGGAGATGTCTTGCTCCCAAATATCTTCATGATTATACTTTGCATCTTAGTGCTTCCTAATTGATAAAGAGAATAAGTCTTTTTAAGTTTTTAAGATAAGGATGTGAAATGTATTTTTTTAAGTTTTTGACAAATCAGGACAAGCAGAAAGAACACTATCTGTAGAGCCCTGATTGCTATTTCCACCTGGAAGCTCAGGGTGGTCAGCAATTCTTTCAGTGACACTGACACTGACTGATTAACTTGAAACCAGTCTTCAAAGCCATCCTTGCTTACATGCTTAAGTAAGTGAATCAAAGGAAATGTAACATTAAAAACAAAAAACAAAAAACTTGAGGGCATGTGAGTACCAGAATACTCACCAGTAGAGACCCTGCTAAACAAACCTTAATGATACAATAGCTATTTCTAGAAAACCAGGTTCTTCTAATATATGAAAAGATCATTTCTATCAGTCAACCAAACATTCCTCACCACTGCCTTACACACAGTCACACACCTAAAAAGCTGCTTTCTGTTATAACTTGGGCTAAAGTAAACTCCAGTTTAGTCTCTATTGATAACAGATTCCAAATACCTTTACTCAGCAGAAAGCCATATGACTGAAGGTCCTTTAAAGTCCTCTTAATTCAGTTAGGCAAGTTATCTGAAGCAAAGGAGGCATTTAAAGGAGGTGAAAGTCAAAGCCGGCTGTTTCCTGAGAGGTAGTTTGAGAGTAGGGCACTCTCCTCGCAGAGGCAGGCACAGCTCTGTTTCTGAAGCAGCACGGAGAGTGGGTTCTCATGGTTGCTGAAAAATCTACTCTGGGATCACTGAAACACAGGACACCAGTACCAGAAGGAAGCCACAGTACATACGGCAGAAAGAGGCACTGTCTGTCCTGACCCCTCTGGCAAGAACTCCCGCTGCTCTAGGTCAAGAGGACTCCATGCTAGTTGTAGGGTAGTGGCTCCTCTGTCCCACACACATGGAATTCTGCAGTGGCAGTGTTGACCATCATGATTAGCACTGCTCACAACTGTGCTCGAGCAAACACTCTAAGAGCAGTCAGAAGTAGAGGGCCCTAGGACATGTAGAGAGTATGTGACAGGGAAATGTAATTTGTGTCCGTTTAATATTGTGGCCCACTTTGGGCCATAAATCTTCTTTTCTGATCATACCGGCCCACCTTGTGAACAAGCGCACAGGCCTTTGATTGCTCTCTTTATTAGCTTAGCAAATGGAGTGATGGGTGAGCCCCTGTCATGGTGCTGACTCTGTTACAAAGTGTGAAGGGAATTTCCACCCACCCGTGGACCAGGAGGTGCCCTAATGCCAAAAGGCATCTGTTTAATGAACTTTCAACAGGAATGTTTCATCAAAAATCACAATTATAAATCTCTACCCACTGCCACTCTCTAGTGGACCCTTCCACTCACCACATAACATGTCAAAGCAGCTCCCATCTTAAAACCAAAACCAAACAAACAAAAAAACCAAAGACATCCTTTGACCTGCATGGCCCCCTAGCCAACACTTTTCTATACAGCTTTTTACTGTAAAACCCTTAGGAAGAAATAGTTACCATCCTG
Source organism: Glaucomys volans (assembly GCA_020662805.1). Lineage (NCBI taxonomy): Eukaryota > Metazoa > Chordata > Mammalia > Rodentia > Sciuridae > Glaucomys > Glaucomys volans. The sequence goes on along the minus strand of JAJEJO010000353.1, from coordinate 304,193 downwards.
ACCTGTTACATCTCCTCCCACTTTTTTCGGGATCCATTTTTGACAGGCTGCTGTCCCCACAATCAATCAAAACAACTCTTTTTTTTTTTTTTGTGGTGCTGGGGATTGAACCCAGGGCCTTGTGCTTGTGAGGCAGGCACTCTACCAACTGAGCTATATCCCCAGCCCCAAAACAACTCTTTTTAATGCCACCAACTAACTTCTCATAGAGAAGTGCCCATAGGCTGCTTGTTACAGTCTCCTTGATTTCTTTCTCTTTAGACCCTACAATCTGTAAGGGCTGATGTATGTCTGACTTTGTGTCTCTTCTACGCACTGTCTCCTGCGAGGTGATCCCATGCAGACTCACAGGCTTAGACATCATCTATTTTCTTGACCCCCCAATACCTCTCCAGTCCAGACTTGTTTCTGTTCTCCAGTTGCTTCCTCAGCATGCTCATCTGGATGCCCCATTGAAAACTCCACCCCGGTTCCCTACCACCCCACCTCTTCTGCAGCCTTCCCCATCTTAGCAAACGACAATTCCATTCTTAAGTTGTGCCAACTCCACCATAAAATGAGTCATCATTAGCTCCTCCCTTTCCATTCATGCCTCACGTGCAGTCCACCTGCACAAAATAGTCAAATTATTTTGATTATACCATGAAAATATTTATAGAACCTAACTGCTTTTCAGTACCCTAGTTCAAAATGTCATCATCATGCACTCAGGCTATGTCCAAAGCTTCTGGCTTCTACTCTTCACAAGGTGCTCAAAGGCATCCTTTAAAATACATATTTTTAAATCACGTTTTTAAATGTCTGTATAGTAGAGTTGGCTCTACTTTGGCATGTGGTGTTGTGATCTTGATATCTTGTGATCAAAATCCTCCAATGGCTTTCTGAAGTCCCCAGCATGGCCCTCAATGGCCTTTGATTTCCACTCTTTCTCTCCCCACCTCTTTCTCCTGCCCTGCTACTCTGTGAGCCTTGCTGTCCCTCTCTCACCTTTATTTTTCCTCTGCATCACTCATCTCCTAAACACACCTCCTCAGAACTTCACTTCCTCTGGGTCGTCTCCTCTTATCAGGACAGGTTGTTTTCTTTTTCTCTTTTCCTACCTACTGAGGAAAGAACCTCCAGCACTCTGCCAAGGGCTCTGCTCTGCTGCCCCACAGCACTCCTCAGGGATGGTCCGCTGCTTCTATTGCCTGTTGACACTCTCTGTGTTTAACATCCTTCTCCCCCATGAGTATGCAAACTTAACGAAGGTGAACCTGTGTTGGTCCTGGCTACATCTCATGGTCTAGAACTGTATGATTCACGTGTTAGTACATGAATGAATATGTATTAAGTCATGGAAGTAACAAATCGAACTGTGAAATCTAGAAAGGGCCACAGAGAACATAAAATTAAATTGAGTTTATCACATATCTCCAAACCAGTAGAATATGTCAGACATTTTACTAGGCACCAGAGAAGCAATAACTATGGATCATTTATGATATTCTTCAGTTTGCAAATATAAATTTTATAATCTCTAAATGTTGGATGACATTTAAATAAGGGTAATGGAACAAAATTTTTCTATTTATTAAAGGAAGCCTTAACTAATTACAAGTTTCTATTTTCATGGATTCTTCCATAAATACATATGATTCTCTCAGGGGAGATATAAAAGGTGTCTGAAAGGAAAAGCTATAATCACATGCAACAGTAACAAAAATGAGGGAGGCAGAAGAGGAGATGGTTGTCTATTTATATGCAGTTGATTAATCCACCAGGTAAAAAGCAGATTTGTAATAAATGAATCAAAAGTTATTTTAATGGTGGATAATCTTTTTCTGGTGCAGGATATCTGTGAAGAGTATTTATTTTGGAGAAATCAATTTTCCTTAAACAACGTTTGGGTTCAGATTCTCCTCCAACTGGCACAAGATTCCTCCTCCACCTGCAGTCTTGGTAAATATTCCATAAACTCTGAGTAGCTTTGGAAAACAGAACCAAATGGGACAATGTGCAGCTTGTTGAGTACATTAAATTTCACACATGCACATGAATGAACACACAAGGGCACCTGATTTCTACTCATCCTTCTTTGCAAATTCATGAGGATCCCTTGTAGGTTAATCAACTCCTGGTGCTGATGTGGCAGAACGAAACAACACGCTTAACACCTTCCCTAAGCACTAAAGCAGCCACCACACAGAAGGACGTCATATGTGACCCTGTCAAGGACAAACTGTACCAGCCAAGACAATCATTAAGTTTTTCAAATATCCACCCAAACTCTTTTTAATACCCCAAGTTTGGATTCAAGCAATCTTATATTTAAATTATGGACATGGAAAATACCAGTTTCATGACCTTCAGCAACATTTTTACCTCTTAATGTTTCTTTTCCTTTCTCCAAACAACATGGAGCTTCTCTTCCTGTAAACTACAAAGTCATCATAAGAACAAAATAAAATGACAATGACAAGTTGGCTAGCACAGTGCTCCTGTACCACACAGTCTGAATAATCATGTGTTCCTTTCTCTTATATGAAAGTTGTTCTTTGATTCAATATCAATTTAAAGTCTCACCTCAAGTGAAACAGATGATGTGTTACTTGATATTCAGTGAAGAGATTTTTTTATCATGTTCTTTCTGAGGTTGCAATTCTCCAAACTTGATTATGCTTCCATGGAATCTCATCTGGATTTTCACCTTGTTCTAAAATCTTATGTATTTGTTCCCTCAAAGAAGAATACTCCTTCAGATTGAAGAGTCTCTTCAGCCAGCTCCTTGCAAATACAAGAGCTGACCAGTTTCACAATTGGAAGATCATGATCTGGGGAGAGGACAGGGAAAAATAATTAATTAAACCTTCATCCAAAGCCTCCTCCCAACATACAAGTTCATCCTGCCAACCTCCTCCTGCACCCAGAAATCTTCTTATAGGTCCACTCTCAAAAACCAACCTCAGTCCCACCAGGGACCCCTTCTCTACCTCTGCCTCGCTACTCAACTGCAATTCTCCATCACCATGCCTCCCCTCTTAGAGGGAAATGCAGAGTGGCCCATATATTTTTCTAATTATTCATTTCTTCAAATATCCCACAGACTCCAAAATGGGAAGACATATTCCTATGGGATGAAACTTTTAACCCCAAGAAATATGTATTTAAATAAATATACATTTCCATTTCCATATGTGTGTCACATGAATGGGTAGTTAGGATGCCAGGTATCCAATATGCTAAGAAAAGAAAATCAGCACTTGATGATGTCGTGGGCATACATAAATAGTGTTCTAATGTTAGGAAATGTATGCAATTCAAATTATGTTCGTAAGAGAAATTTTAAGGCCGGGCATGGTGGCACACGACTGTAATCCAAGCGACTTGGGAGACTGAGTCAGGAGGATCTCCAGTTCAAAGTCAACCTCAGCAACTTAGCGAGGCCCTAAGCAACTCAGTGAGACCCTTTCTCTAAATAAAATACAAAACAGGGCTGGGGATGTGACTCAGTGGCCGAGTGTCCCTGAGTTCAATCCCCGATTCCAAAAAAAAAACCAGTATTTTTATAAGAAAAAGCAGATTGAATAGGATAGGAAAGAAATTTTCATTTTTCCTATTGTTGATTTTTTTCTCCTTTATACAGTTACACACTTAGGATAAAACCATTCATTCTCCAAGACCCAGTTGGGTTCTTAAATAAATAATTAATTTAACTGTAAACCTTTTCACTCAAGAAAAAAAGAAACAGACATCCTATAGAAACTTAAGTCTTGAAGTTAAAACAGCTTAAATTTAGACAAATTCAGACTCTTATTAACAAAAAGCAAAAATATAAAATTTTAGCTTTTGTCAGCCCAGGAAAAGAGTTACAAATAAAAATAATTTATCAGATGGATTTTATCAACATAACCAAAATAAGGAGGTATCTAAAAAATGAAATAAATTAACACCTACTATGTGCTATACACTGTGATAAGCAGTGTAACCTTGGGCTATCAATTAGTGTTTCAATAATGGGAGAGTACATCAGATCCTATCATTTGCCATCTTTAAAATGTCCCTCAGATTACAGTGGACTTTCACAACTACCTAGTTCACTTCAAACACTCTATAGCACGTATGACAAAAAGCATCTTGATTTGGTTGATTTGAAAGACAAAAAATGTTCCCAGATGTGGCCCACACAATGTTTTCCAATGGTCATTTTAAAGTCCTGAAATACCTTAGGAGAAAAACAACAAATGATGTGATCAGAGCAAAATGTGATCAGAGCAAAACATTTGTTCTACAGGATAGCTGCATCTGAGAAGGAGAAAGAGGTACACAAAGACCAGTAGAACCAAATCACTGATCCAGGTATAAAAAAATAGTCACACGGCACGTTTAAATCATGTTAATGATGCTTTCCCAAGCTTCAGTCAACAAGCATATATGCTTCCAGCCCATTACAAGGATGCAAATTCCATTCATAAGAGGGTCCAAGACAATTTGACCTTAATAAATTGAGAAAGAAAATTAGCTCAAAGGGACATCATGATTGGTTTCTGCCCACAAAAAAGCACGTGCTCCACTCAGTGGGAACCGCGTGGGTGTACATGAGGGATATCTGGCCTAGAGTCATTAAAGAACTTTTATAAACTTCAGCAAATATTTCACTAAATGTTTGGTTTCTACTAACAACTACAGCTGTTTAGAAAAACCTTAACTCTGCCTTATTTTTATTTTTCTGAATAGATAGGTAGCAAATAGAATAACTCCAATGGTCTAATGAAAATATTCTGTTATTGTTTTAGAAAGGTACCTCAACCAGCAGTAAATAAAATAATAAGCAGTGAAAAATTGGATATTGATTATTTACATGAAAAATTACCTTTCCTATCCTTTATGTTTTTGTACATAAAGGCTTGCCTACTAACTAGATAGTTAAGTAATTTATTTACTTTGGTAACAAGCCAGGCAGAAGTATTTAAATTCTGCTCTTGGAAGTAAGAATTATCTAATCATTCACAAGCTCTTATAATAAAACATTTATCATGACCCATTAATCCATTAGGACCTATTTTCCATCCCATCCCTTCACTAGCACCTTGCTTTGAACATAGTCAAGTTTGGCTGCGATTTTTCCTTTTATCATATATCATAGTTACAGGATGGGATGCACCAAAGCTGGATTCCAAAACCCCTGCACTCTGCTTGAACTTGGCACACAGAAACTCAACAGTGATTCCAGGGCTGACACTCTTCCAGGTCCAAGGCCTGAGAATGCACTTGCATCATGGGGAACTAGAAGTTTAGGGATAGAGGACAGCAAGGAAAAAAACATCTAGATGCAGCATTATCTCAGAGGTTTAAATTTCCCAGGTACCATTCCAGTGGCCTTACATGCACGGCCAAGAGAGCTGCCCCTGAGTATGTACCTTTCAGACCCCTGCCTCAGCCTTCTGCCTCCTACTTTGCATTGGTGAGGCAAAATATCCTGTATATACCAAGGAGTGGGATAACTGGGTCAAATAGTGGTTCCATTTCAAGTTTTCTGGGGTATCTCCATACTGCTTTCCATAATGGTTGCACCAATTTGCAGTACCACCAGCAATTATGAGTGTACCTTTTCCCCCACATCCTTGGCAACATTTATTGTTACTTATATTCTTGATAATTGCCATTTTGACTGGAGTGAGATGGAATCTCAGTGTAATTTCAGTTTGTGTTTCTCTAATTGCTAGAAATGTTGAGTACTTTTTCATATATTTGTTGACCATTCATATTTCTTCTTCCTTTAAGTGCCTGTTCAGTCGCTTTGCCCATTTATTGATTGGGTTATTTTTTTGTGGGGGTGTTAAGTTTTGGGAGTTCTTTGTATATTCTGAGATTAACTTGCTCTGAGGTACAGGCGGTAAAGGTTTTCTCCCATTCTGTAGGCGCTCTCTCACATTCTGGACTGTTTACTGTGAAGAAGCTTTTTAATTTGATACCATCCCATTTAATGATTTTTTATTTCACTTCTTGTGCAGTTGGAGTCTTGTTGAGGAAGTTGGTTCCTAAGCCATCATGATAGAAAGTTGGGCCTACATTTTCTTCTAACAGGCACAGGGTCTCGGGTCTAATGCCTAGGTTCTTGATTCATCACAATTTCACAGAAGAGGAAACCGAGGATCACAGAGGATTGATGATTTAGCCAGTCACACAACTATCCAAGAGCGGAAAAGTTAAGTGGCAATCCATTTGCAGAAGTGTCACTGTTCACTGAGGCTTGATCAAGGTGATGCACTGATTTTAAAGCTCATGTTCTCCATGAGGTTAATGCACCTGGTTCCAGGATTACATTAATCAAGCACAGCAACACAAGAAACCAAATAGAGTGAGCTGTTGCAGAAGCACAGAGAAACAGCAGAAATCCTTAGGAGGAGGAGGTTTGAGGAAACACCATATATAATAATTAGAACAAATTAGGACATATAACAGTCTCATGATGCCTTGATTCTTTTCATTTTAGAAGATACACTTAGATATTTTTATTTTTTATTTTGAAAAATTAATTTTTAATTGACAGATTATGAATATGTATTTTGGGGGTACAATATGATGTCATGATATATGTACACAGTAGTGTGTATTTCAAAATCATTTGTCATTTTCAAAAATGAGCACAGCTAACAACTGAAAGTCAGAAATGATTTGTCAGCAGTGAGGCAGAGAGGTGGCTCGAGGAGAGTTTTCCTGGTTTTCTCACTGGTGGAAAAAGCTGATCTGTAAGGTGTCTATTAAATAATCAGTGGTCACTTCTTTTTAGCAATTTCATAGGTAACAGCACATTGGATCAGATTTAAGCTTTGATTTACAACAACAACTGCTGCTTAAAATATTTTAAGATTCCTTTATGAAGCAACACAGAAAAAAACAAGTTCTTGTATTTAAGCAAGTTGCTTAACATATCAATTCACTTAATTCAGTAAAATTTCAGATTTTCTGAATTAGCAAAGATTTTTCATGCTAGAAAGACAGTGGTGAAATAGGAGTAGTTTGGGTCCAAATCTTGAAGACAACCAGGGAAACCAAAGACTACTGGACTCTTTCACATCTTCCCAGACTCCATACTATTGCCCAAGCATCAGAAATCTGTCAGAAAGATTCTGGCTTCTTTCAAAAGAAGTTATTGGACTTCTTGTGAAAGTAGTTTAATTAATGGGGGATAAAAAGGGAACCTTAGTCACTGACAAATTTAAAATTAGCCTCTCAGACATAGGTGCCATGTCAAGATAACAAGCTGGAGTCTGGAATGGAGAACGTCACCACGGTGCTCTCTGCAATCACTAGCGGTCAAGATGCATTCAGAAAGACCTTAGGGTTCATATTGGCGGGATTATCCTTAAATACTGATGTTGAACTAAAGAGGAAAGTGATATGCACCATATGATTACTGTTTGTTAGTGGGATTAATTTTAAAATGGCATATTGAACCATTCCCCCTTCTTGACAGTTACTCAGTCTGATGATGAACTTGGCATTGTTGATGTCTTAAGAGTTGAAGATGTATGATCAAATCTATAAAAGTGAATAATTATTGGTTAATCACCAAGCATAGTATTGAGCTTTTGACCTTTGTTAGCCCCTTTGAACCTCACAACTCAATTTGATAGATATATTATCTCCATTTTATAGGTCAGAAAACTGAGATCTGATAGCATTCTGATTCATTTTTACTGCTCAGCTGTCAAACAATTCTGCCACAATGTGAACCCAGGCCCCTCTGATGATAGGTCCATTCCTCAATGGCCACACTGCATGAGTGACTCTGTTACTGGAAGATATGTCATCTGTCTAAAGAAATTCCAAAACAAAGAAAACACCCACTTCTCTAGTGGCCATGCATGACCTTGAAAATTCTGAAGAGCCTGGACTTCAATAAGCTGTTTCACTTCTAATTAGGGTCTGAATACTATTGACTAAACCATTCTCTACAGACTTTGCATTTGAAAGCACATACGGGGCCTTCCTGTGCATTTTCCCAGACACTCTGTGATTCTTGCCAAATGAAATGTGGTTTACCTAAAGAAGCATCCCATGCCTTTTGACAGGGGCTTCTTAGGCACATGGGTTATATCACTTGTGTTATCTATAACTCTTCTCTCCCACAAGTCCTGATAATATAGACAATAAAACAATTAAAGTGGAGCTGTTTTTCAACTACTTCTCATCACCAGCAGGCCGTCCACTCCTAACCTGGCTAGACTGCACCATCTCACACTCCAATCTCAGTTTATCTGTAAAGCAGAGACAGCCACACTCTGATCCCCTCACTTACTTTAATTAATTGGTCATTTAATGACATTGAAACCAGACATATCCAAATGTCTCCATTCCCTGATACGTTGCAGATGTTCCTGCTTCTGGTTTCCAAGGGAAAGTGGCAATACAAAAAGTGTTGGGTCCCCAATTCCTTCCAGACCACAGCGAGCTGTCTCTACATGTTACATGTGTGGCATGCACTTACACACCCATATCCTATGGGCACTCACACAGACACACATGCACACACCACCTGCCCTGTGAGTGTCTGGTCCCATTCTACCCTGCCCTTGCCTGGTGGAGAGAGAAGCTGGTTGTAAGAACAGCTTTTGTCCTTTTGATCTTAGGTTCATTTGCCTGACTTCACCAAGGAGAGCTTCCAAAACAAGGCACTGTATGCTATAAACCTACAGTGCCTAATTCCAGGTAACCTAGCTAAAGATCCCACCTGTCAGCAGGTTTTGTCCACATTCCATTCATTCAGCAAATAGTTTTTGAAGGACTCCTGGATTCAAGACCCAGTGTAACGATCAACAAAAAGAGAATGGAAACAACGAAACAAAACAAAACAGAAAAACTCTGCTATTTCCACTCATCACAATAGGAGATGATGGTTACTTCTGATAGCTTCAGTTTTCTGACCTGCAGAGACAGAGGGGGGAATCCAGGAGGGCTGGGTGCAGCAATTTTATTCTTTTTAAGCCTATTATTTCCAAGTCCATACTTACTTTTACAAGCATTCCTCTTTTCTATAAACATGAAAAACATAGTTGTTAAATTCCTTGTCAACACTCTAAATGCCAGTGCAAACAACTAACTCTGTGGATTTCTTATCTTTCTGAAATGTACCAAATATTCAGGAGGGACCAATACACATCTTAGGGATCTGAACTTTTGAGGCCAAGGGTTTGTATTATATTTACCAATTATTGCTATGTAGTGACACATTAATATGTTTTTCATGAGTTTGCTTCATTCTCATAAAAAAAATAACTCAAGTAGTTATATGTGTGTTGACAAATTCACTCAGTACATTAAAATTCCACCTGGATTTAGATGGTTGAGATGGCATAGTCTTTAATTTTAATAACTTAATTTATTTATATTCAGAGGAAACTAGGGTTTGGCTATTTCAACCCCAGGTGACTCCAGCTCAAGAGAGTGCACACCTGCATGGATTTTGGCAACATGGTAGGGACTGAAGGGTGCCCAGGCCTTGTCTTCTGAGCTCCCAGGATGTACATCTGTCGTCCACAGGTCAGACTGCTCTATTCCTATTAGCAGGAAGTGTTTAAGAGCCTGGTCATCAACCCTAGCAGCCTCAGACACCTCCCTGGGAATCTGCATGTCCAGATTCCCTGGAGCTCAGGGGGGAACCCACGTTCCTCCCACCCTCTGGGAGTCTCTGGACAAGATAATGCTATATTTGCATCTCTCTCCTACAGAGGATGGTTCATTCCCAGGGAGGAGGAGAACAAGGAGGGGGTGAAGGGGCAGCAGAGGGAGAGGGTAAGAGGCCTGGGGGAGGTGAATGTTTCCTTGTTTCACATATGAAGAAAATGAAGCACTGAGTCACACAGCCCAGTCCCAGAGCTGATCAATTTATAGCCTGCTCTTTAACACTGTACTCTATACTATCTCTTTATAAGAAGAAAATCCAGAATGAGCAGCACAATTATTTCTTTTCAAGAAGAAGGTGAATTATATTCTTCAGAATATAATTCTGATTCATAGACCCAGATATGATCTACTTATTCTCTAACCCTCATCTATTCTTTCACTCATTCATTCAAGTTTGGATTCAGCACTGTACTAAGCCTGAGGTTAAGTTTATAGATAATAGAGAGTTCCTGGATGCCCAGACATCAGTCCAGTAGACTATACATATGTGAAACATTACAAATCTGGTAAGCACTGCCAAGGGGAAAATACAAAGTGGGGAAACAGGTCCTGTAGGGGCTAGGAAGCAATGTAAATCCAGAGCTGTCCAGTGCTTTAAGGGCAGATCCCAGAACCCTGGAGCTGGAGCCCACTGCACTTTCTCGAGCTTCTCACCACTTCTGTGCTGCTTTGTTGGCTGTGTTGTATCACAGGCAGTCAACATGAATCCCAAACTAGGATCCAAGTTCATTACTGGTTTTCTGTTCCTAACCCAAAGCCTGATTTCTTCTTAGAATTTCGCTTTAAAAATTATTTGTGTGATGACTTCCTCACAAATTGAAATGTTGAACAGACACTCTGCTAAGGTCTGCAAGCAGTGACTGACTCAGGATCAACAGGCTTTGTTACATGACAGGTAGTAGGACTTCCCAAGTCCTGGATGTCTATTGTGACAGAATAATTTCTACTTCAAAACAACCTGTATTCTAAGAAACAAGAAAAGATGCAAAAGCTCTGTAGTAGCTCTGCATTTCTTTTTTTTTTTTTTTTTTCCTACTCACAAATTTTCACAGCAGCATCCAAACCCTTCTGGGATGGATGAATCCAGTGCCCCTCTGGGAAGTGCCATCCCTTGCTGGGCCATACTCAAGAACCCAATCATTCCAACCTGCTGGCTGCCTCCTCCACATCCCCTCCCTGTCATTCGAAGACTCCTTGCTTTCTCAGGCTGCTCTCTACGGGGACAGCCATCTCTGCCTCCTTTGCCTAGACGGTATCCACTCTGTTTTCAAGTGTTGGAACATATGTCACCTCAAACTTTCCTGACACCTCTGTATAGCTCCATTCTTCCAAATGCAAATTTCTGAAAAAGCAACAACAAAACCTGGATTTAACTTGTTTGTGTATATTTTTTTGTCTCTCACATGAGACTACCAGCTCCTCAAGGTTAAAAAAAAAAAAACATATATATATATATATACATATATACACACACACACATACACACACACACACATATTTAAATTTCTGTAAAAATAGTTTTATACATATACATACACACATGCACACAAACACACACATATATATCCAGTTTGCTTCTATATATTCTGAGCTAAGCATAATAAAATTGTCTTACTAAACAAATAATAAATGAATGCTTTTAGATAAGAAATGATTGACCTAAGGCATTGATGTATTTTATAGAGAGTTATTGTATTTCAGATAGCCAAACCTGAAGTAAAAATCTCTTATTGGCTCTAAACAAGAGGAAAAAAATGGGGGGGGGGGGGGGGGAAAAGAAAGAAAAAGAGAAACAAAGGAAAAGAAAAGAAAATTTTAAAACAAAAATTTATCCTCTTCAAATCCACATCCATCCAGATGACAGTATTAGCCCTCTGTGAGACACCCAGAAAATATATAAAGCTACAACACAGAATTAACTATAAAAAATTAATCACAATCTCCTCCAAGCTTGGGAGAAGAGAGCAGATGTGACTGTATTACCTTCCTTGGGTAAAAATGATCCCTAAACTACTTATCTACTGGAAGACAGAGGAAGAAGGAACATGTGTGACAAGAGGCAACAGGTACGCAGGTAGTCACCCCCCACTGTGGGGCTGGTGTCCCCCCTACATGGATGACATGTCCATTGGAAGTTTTGGGGTGTTTTATATTTTATCATGACTTTCATGGCTTTTTTTTTTTTAAGAAACAAAATATGAGGCTGTTTGTATGATTTTCATGCTTTTCCTTTTCTTAAAAATTAAGACATCTGCATATTTTGAATTTCCATAAATAGACAAAAAAATAGAACTCTTTCTTGGGGTTGAGTTAATCTTATCCTGGGCTAAGATGTTAAAGAAAGGTGGTAATGGTCTCAGCTGATGACTTTGTTTATAGCTCTTCTGTCTCCAGAAAAGGACCACCTGCATTCTTCTTGTGTCAACACACAGAGTGAGCCTAGTCTGCAGAGGCTTCTGACCCCAGGTTGCAAATCTTTATCCTGTTACCAGCATTTTTTTTTTCAATCTAGACAGTGTCCTCAAGTCTTTATTTGACTCATTCAAGAATCCTAGAATAAAAGCTATGATGAAACTCTTCAAAAAACACATTTTTGCATAGCATATAAATCCTATAATAATCCTCTCTTCCATCTGAAATTAAAAGTATGCAAATCCCTGAGTGTGTGACAGGCCTGTCCAGGAAGTGGAAGGCGTCCTCTGCCCAACTACCTAGGTCTCCCATTGAGAGGCTGAGGCTGGTCACATTGTTTGACATGAGGGTTAGTTTTCAGATAGTGAAATTTCAGTTGCCAGGTGCCAGAGGCAATTTATCAGACGCTCATAAAATAAAGATCAAAAAGCCCATCCGTCTCCCGGTGCATCTGGGATCTAGGAAGGAGCACTCACCGCCCTCCATCCTTTAAACAGCTCTCACTTAAAGAGCTTGATGTTTATAATAACAAGAAAAGGAGAAAGGGGTCAGGTCAAATTCTGCCAAATAGCAGGTGTTGTTTTAAGTTCTCTCTTTTTTTCTTAAAAAGTAATCTAAAAGGATATTGAGTTGTTGCAGTAGATGCCCTCCATGTGCATTTTTTAACATATGCCTACAGAAAATGTGACCCAAAAACCAGAAAATAAAAACATTTGGCCAACAAAAAAGGGCTTAAATTTTTCCATAAAAAATTCTAATATACCAAGTTAATTAAATAGAATCAATATTTTTAACCATTCTAAAAGGACTGGAAAATGGTGTTATCTGAGTCTTATAATGCCTTTGTAACATTAATTTTAAATAACTAATAACTAAAAATAATACAAAATAATACTGGTATGAATATAAGAATTTTTTTCTTTATTATTCCATTGAGGAACAAAGAGATAAGGAGACATACATCCTGAGATCACAGGATATGTAAGTGACAGAAACACCTGGCTCCAGGTCGAGGAGTTTCTTTTCCAGGGCTGGGGTTGTGGCTCACTGATGGAGCACTTGCCTAGCATATGTGAGGCACTGGTTCGATTCTTAGCACCACATAAAAATAAATAAAATAAAGGTATTGTGTCCATCCACAGTTAAAAATACAAAAATAATTAAAACAAAATTTGTACACATTCAAACTTTTATATATCTTCTATAAGATGAACAGATAGATAAAAAGTATTTATGTTAGAACCTAGAAAATTCTTTGAAAACACAATCCCAGAATTTCAAAAACCAAGAGAGGAGAATAGCCAGAGTGAGAGTAATCCTCTAAAAGGAAATAAGCAGATTCCATGCCACATCCTGACCCTGGAAGAATATTGACCCAGAAATTTGGATTTGTAGACCACATTTCAAATGTCTATAAAAAAGAAAACAGTAGGCATTTGGCAAACTTAGACGTTCATCCATAGGACTAAGGTTCCAATTCAGCCAACAACAAATTATTATGTTCCAAGGGTACTGGACACAAGAGGAAATAAATTAGAGAGAGCTTGTCAGACATCACAGTCTGCTGGCTCTATACCTCACATGGGATCATTAATTCATATGGTTCAGGAGGGAGAAAACTTGGAGTTCTTAGGAAAGATGTTTTTCTTAGCGCAGAGCCCTTCCTACATGTCAAAGTTCTTTGGCATCCTTGTAGAGAATGTATATCTTAGGGATTTTAAGAATTACTCCCCCAAAATTCACAATTGCTGGGAAAATGGCAGTTGAAGGCATGATGCTAATTGGCTTACTGTTGTGGGACTCATGCTGGATGATTCAGAGAGGAATGGAGTTGGCCCCATATTGTCACACAGGCTGAGGACCAGGGAGTTACCCAAGGTTGGAGTCATGGGAAGCAGTTCTAAGATCCAGAAGGAACCACACAATGGCCAGGTCACTGGAATCTGGATCAATCATTCTCTCTGATTCCTCAGTCCATGACTAATGGACATGATTAGCTGCCATTCTGAAAATGAGTTATTTTCAAGCTTTTGGGAACTCTTAAGATAATTTGACTGCCCTCAACAGTTACTCTCCCCAAAGTCAGATAACATCAAAATGTCTATAAAAATCAAGAACCACTCAGGACCACAAACTGTACCCCAGAATTTTAAAATTCAAATGATTTTGGTGATCAATATTTTGAGAAGACCTGAAAATCCTTCCTGTTGATTTTTTGAGGGCAAATGATATTCAGTTCTATCAGCATGATCTGATAATTCACTAATTCATACTGCCCTTGTAGACCTCATGATCATCATAATTAGGAATAACAACTTCACTGCATCATATTTTTGTATTTCCCACAGACTCTTGTGAGTAGAATTACATTCACCAGGAAGATAGTGATAGGAAGATAGGTTCTAGCTCTTCCCCCCTACTACCTCAAGAATGTGAACTTGGGCAGGGCATACTGACCCAGGGCTATGATCACAGCTGCTCAGGAGGCTGAGGCAAGAGTGTCTGGAGTTCAAAGCCAGCCTCAACAACTAAGTGAGGCTCTAAACAACTCAGTGAGACCATGTCTCTAAATTAAATATTTTTTTAAAAAGGGCTGGGGATGTGATTTAGTGGTAAAGCACCCTTGGGCTCTATCCCTGGTATAACAAACAACAACTTGTTTAGAACTAGTTGTATTTGTCTTTGAAGATGTATTTCAGCTAAGATGAGACAATACTTGATTAGGGTGGGCCCTAATTCCAATGACTGGAATCTTTCTAAGGAGGATGTATGAAGACAGAGTGAGGTAACTACAAGTTCCAAATGCCAAGGATGTCTAATGATCTCTAGCAAACACCTAAAGCCTGGACAGAGGCAGAACAGGCTCTACCTTAGAATCTTCAGAAGGAACCAACCCTACCAAAACCTGGATTTTAGACATCTAGCCAATAGAACTGGAGAATAAATTTGTCGTCAGCCATGCAATTTGTGGTACCATGTGGCAGAAGCACTGGGAAATGAAGGCATAGACCATGGAGCATACTGACACTGAACATCTGAGTGGACTTACTATGGTAAACTGTGGGATAAGTAGTGTCACAGAGGGCCTCCTCAACATTGCCATGTCCTCATTCCCTATGGAACAACTATGTGCCAGACACTGAACTCTACTTATTCCCAAGCAATGCCTTACTGTAATAAGTTAAGAAAGGCATCAGTGGCTCCATTCAATAGAATCTGAAACTGAAGTTCACAAAAATTCAGTAACATGGCCAAATTCATACTCCTAGTGAATGGCAGAACCAGAATTTAAACACACTTTCTGTCTAAATCAGAACCTCCAGCTCTTAAACATTATTGTAGAACACTCCATTATTCCAACTCAAAAGTGGGAAGAAAATTTATCAGATTATTTATCTTAGTCTCCTTTGTAGATGAAGAAACCAAAACCTCTTCACAGAAGATTACTACCCTCTTATTTACTCACCTAACTACTCCAGCATGCTAGCACAGAAGTCCATCCATTACACCATGCTTAGGTTAATCTTTCTCCCTGCACCAATAACACCCTTCAGTGCACATTTTTTTTTGAGAAATTTGGGCAAATATAACAAAGCACTGAGTATAGAAATTCTTGGGCTCATCCTGCTCAGGCAGTTAGTCATAGGTCACAGTGTAATTAATTCAAGAAGGTCTAGCAATTGACTTCCCTGCGCCAATAGTTCTGTCCATATTTTATGACTTGAAATATAGTGATATTCATGTTTCAAAGTCATGTTCACAGTTTGCATAAAACAGCAGCTTACTCAAAACCTTTCCAGGCTCTCTCTTCACATTGTTAATTGTGTCCTTTGCTGTGAAGAAGCTTTTTAGTTTGATTCCACCCCATTTATTGATTCTTTTTTTTTTTTTCATTTATTGATTCTTGATTTTACTTCTTGTGCTTTAGGAGTCATGTTACAGAAGTCAGTTCCTAAGTCAACATGGTGGAGATTTGGACTCACTTTATTTTCTGTTAGGCACAGGGTCTCTATTCTAGTGCCTAAGTACCTGATCCACTTTGAGTTGATTTTTGTGCAGGGTGAAAGATAGGGGTTTAATTTCATTTTGCTACATGTGGATTTCCAGTTTTCCCAGTATCACTGTCTAAGAGGCTAACTTTTCTCCAATGTATGTTTTGGCACTTTTGTCTAGGATGAGGTATTAATGAATTTATGTGGGTTTCTCTCTGGGTCTTCTATTCTGTTCCATTGATCTATGTATATGTGTTGGTGCTAATACCATGCCATTGTTGTTACTATGGCTCTGTAGTATAGTTTAATGTCTGGTACAGTGATGCCTCCTGCTTCACTCTCCTTGATAAGACTTGCTGTGGCTATTCTGGACCTCTTATTTTTCCAAATGAATTTCCTGATTGCCTTTTCTATTTCTGTGAAGAGCATCATTGGGATCTTTACAGGAATTGCAATAAATATATACAATCCTTTTGGTAGTATGGCCATTTTGACAATGTTAATCTGCCTATCCAAGGGCATGGTGGCTATTTCTATTTTCTGAGGTCTTCATCAATTTCTTTCTCTAGTTTCTGTACTTTACATTGTAGAAGTCCTTCTAACTCTTTTGTTAGATTGATTCCCAAATATATTCTTCACCACATGCACTTCAGATAGAACATTAGTCTCCAGGAGATATAAAGAACTCAAAAAACTTAACACCAAAAAAAAAAAAAACCCTAACAAATAACCGAGTCTATAAATGGGCTAAGGAACTGAACAGACACTTCAGAGAAGAAGATATACAAACAACAAATATATGAAAAAATGTTCAACATCTCTAGCAATTAGAGAAATGTAAATCAAACTACATTGAGATTCACAAGCAACAACAATAAATGTTGGCAAGGATGTGAGTGAAAAGGTACACTCATAATTTCTGGTGGGACTGCAAATTGGTGCAATCACCCTGGAAAGCAGTATGAAGATTCCTCAGAAAACTTGGAATGATTTCAATTGACCTAGTTATCCCACTCCTCGGTTTATGCCCAAAGGACTTAAAATCAACATACTACAGTGACACAGTCACAACAATGTTTACAGAAGCTCGATTCACAATAACTAAACATTGGAAACAGCCTAGGTGCCCTTTAACAGATGAATGAATGAAGAAGTTGTGGTATATATACACAATGGAATATTACTCGACCTTGAAGAAGAATGAAATTATGGCATTTGCTGGTAAATGGATGGAAGTGGAGAATATCATATTAAACAAAATAAGCCAATCCCAAAGAACCAAAGACCAAATGTTTTCTCTGATATATGGATGCCAATTCATAGTAAGGGAAGGAGGCTAGAAAAGAATAGAACTAGTTTGGATTAGACAGAGGGGAGTGAAGGAAGGGGAGGTGGTATGAGTATAGGAATGATAGTGGAATGAATCAGACCTTATAATCCATGTGCATATATGATTACACGTCCAGTGTAACTCTACATCATGCACAACCAGAAGAATGAGAAGTTATAGTCCATTTATGAATGAGGTGCCAAAATACATTCTACTGTTCTGTGTAACTAATTAGAACAAAAAAGTAAAAATTAAAATTAAAAAAAAAACAACTTTGCCCAGGGCTACCAATGCACAGACCAATCCTACATCATAGATCCACACAAAAGTGAGGTGTTCTTAGCTTAGTTCAGCAAGGAATCTTGGTGTCACATCTCACTCTGATCTATCTCCTGCTAAAGAGATGAGCTAGAATAATTTGGAGGCCAGGATGATCTTCAGTATTGAGGAGCTATGATGTCTTCCAGGTCAAGAAATACACAGAGCTCTCTCTAGAAACCAGAAGGCACATGTGTGGAGGGCGAAGCAACCAATGATGTGGAGCTCTGGCACCATGTTCCCTTTCCTACTGTACTTCCAAGCATTTTTTAGATGGTCCTAATTTTGATTTATTAATCCCACCATTAGGAAATGAGAAAATAATAGCACAATGTGTAAGACCACAGATTTTGGATTCCAGTAGTTTCGGGTTTGCTTACTAGCTTTATGGCCCTGGATGAGCTGTTAATCTTTCTGAACATGAGTTTCCTCACTCCTAAAATGTGTATAGCAATCAATTATGGGTTATTGTGAGCACTAATGAAGACAGCATGTGTAAAGCACTGAACAATGCAACTAAAATGCAACAAGTATGTATATTGTTTTGCTAGGTATGTTTTAATAAAAGAAAAAAGTTTTATATGAAAAAATTCATTGCAGTGTTATAGTTAATAAAAATGAGAGAAAGAGGAAGTAATCTAGTGAACCAAAGTACTGAATTAGTTGAAAACACTTTGTGTCAAGATACATGTATTTTTTCTTGGGATACAAGACTAAAGAAAGCACCTCCCTTAACTTTGAGGATCTCAGAGTCTGGCTGAGGAGGTAAGGAGATGTGATGAGGAGACAAATTCCATACAATAAAACCAATTTGGGGATGAAGGTAGAATCATGGTGCTATGAGGTCCAGAAGAGCAAACCTGTGGGTAGAGGGATGGTTTTAAATAATCTCTTGATTATTCCCCTGTGAAGCCAGTCAGTACCCTGAATCCAGGCCATACAGTACAGTACTCAGGACATCTTATGTGCTGAAAATACTTCAAAAGCATATTGGGTGACTCAGAATTATATCTTACCTTTTTATTTTCTTCTGAATCAGGGACATTCCTATTTTTAAAATCAGCAAAGTAACTTTATCTACTTTCAAGAAATGATTTCAGATTCTTAAGAAGTTTAGAAATCATAATTTCAAAATGAATATTAAATATATTTCTATATGATGTGCACCAAAATAAACATATTTAGATTATATCTAAAGAAAATATTTGGGAACCAACCTAAGAAAATAGGTGAAAGATTTCTATAATGAAAACTACAGAACACTAAAGAAAGAAATTGAAAAAGACTTCAGAAAATGGAAAGATCTCCCATGTTTCTGGATAGGAAGAATCAATAATATCAAAATGGCCATACTATCAAAAAAGTTATACAGATTTAATGTAATTCCTATAAAGATTCTAATGGTGTTCTTCACGGAAATAGAAAAAGCAACCATGAAATTCATTTGGAAAATAAGAGGGTCTAGAATAGCCAAAGCAATCCTTAGCACAAAAAGTGATGCAGAAGGCATCACAATACCAGACCTTACATTATACAGCTGAGCTATAGTAACAAAAACAGCATAGTATTGGCCCCAAAACAGACATGAAGACCAATGGAACAGAAGACACAGAGACACACCCACATAAATACAGATATCTCATCCTAGACAAAGACTACTGTAAACATACATTGGCCTCTTCAACAAATGGCGCTGGGAAAACTGGAAATCCATATGTAATAGACTGAAGTTGAACTCCTATATCTCACCCTGCAGAAAACTCAACTCTAAGTAGATCAAAGATCCAGGCATTAGACCATAGATCCTGCACTTACTAGAAGAAAATTATAGAAATTTCTTTAGCTGTAACCAGCAGTGGAGCTGTGGGGAAAAAAAAAGCAACACGTTCAGATGAATGCACTCCATTTTCTTCCAATTTTGTGTCACATTTTGGGCATGTGGTATAAAAATATAAAAAGGATACCACATTAATAGCAATTACTAGGATTAAGAGCATTTAAATAATGCAATAACCAAGTAGATTCATTATAAATTTCACCAGGATTTTGTTTGGGTTTCATGCCAGGAAATCTCCCCTTTCCTACTCAAAGTGGATAGTTTAATTTCAGACAATGTACTAAAACTGATAGCATCCGCTCTTAAGATATAAGCTAGCACTATGTCTACAGAATTGATAAGGAAATTATTTTTTTCTAAAACAAAGCCAAAGCAGAAAGATAAAAAGGAAGTGGCACACTTTGTTCTTTACATTTTTAGATGACAATTAAAGCACTTGGGATTAATTGTCCACCATTTGAGCGACCTCATTTTTTAAAAAAGCAAAGTTATCTCAGGAATTCTCCACTCCGAAACTGAGATTATGGTCTCAATTTAAAGTGTAAAATCCATGTTTAAGCCGCACACCCGTTTTTAAGGCCCCAGTTATAAACCAGCAACACACATGAAAGCATAGACAGCAGAGTGATGGCTAAATATTTCACCAGTCCCTGCATCTTTGCTTTGATTTCTAGGGCTCTAGCATTCTTTCCCCATATTACGTCAAGCTGCTTGCCCCCAAGACAGATGACCAGAAAACTAACATGAAATGTCAACTTAACGGCAATCAGTAAAAGAGTAGAGCAGTAAAAATTTGTATTTATGTAATGAGCTGAATTGCAACACCTAAAGGTCCTGAGGGACCAGGCCACCTAACCCACTGCTCTCCAAAGGACAAACCTTGTGATAATTTATATTTAATTTCAAAATCTACTCCTACCTTGGTCAAAATGTAAAATCTCCAATTTCACAAAGCTTCATCCCAGTATAAAAACAAGGGTTTAATAAAGATGGATGTGTCTTAAACAAAACATTACATGGAAGCTAATAGGTCCTGAGGAGTGCTTCATTGTATAGAGCAGAAAATTCCTGTTGCTTCCCCTTGCACATTTTTGCTTGTCCTTCTTCTCATTTATCGATTGTTGCTATTTATTCTGCTCTGAAGAGTTGTGTTTTTTTTTGTTGTTCAATTTTATAAGAATTTTTGGCAGTCCACTATGTCCCACATATATGCAGGTGACTGATCACCCTAGACACTACAAGCAAACTGCACTCCATTCTTCAAGCAGGTCAGTTGAGTCAGGAAGACAGACAAGAGAACAGGCATCTGTAGCTCATGCTTTACATATTAACTTCCTATACTATCATCCAAAGCAAAGGACCAGAATTAGAAATTCTCTGACTCTGGGCTCTGCCTTACTGATTCAATTAGCTTAAAATCTTGCTGAAACACTTAGCTCCTTCTCCATATTTTCCTAAGCATAATGGAACAATTTATGCCTCACTCTATAAAAGGTTGTACAAGATCTGATTTACCCCTGAGAAAAGTAAGGACTGAAAGTCAGGAACATCTAGCCACCCAGCAGGAATGCTTTCAGCATTGGATCATGTTTTTATATTTGCAATGCACCATTTAAGAGCTACTGTGGTTTTCTGAAGTTCCATTTGTGGGGCATTAAACTTGTGGCCATTCTTTTTTATACTGCATTATGCTACATTATACTACTGTATTCCAAAGTTTTTACCTTTTCTCCCTAAAATAAAAGGCATCTAAGCCCCAGGGTAAAATGCTCATGTACTCTTTCTATTTTAATGTTCTGCTACTTTCAAGATGAGCTAATAAATTCACAACTGTATAGAAACCAGCCAACATTCCACAGCAAAATTCACTGTAACTACCTGATTTGGTTAGGAATTCCTAATACAGCTATTTGATTTCTTAACTACAGGATACAACTTCCTGAAAAGATTTTCAAATTTTAAGTGAATCTAGAATTCCTATCAGTTATTTGTTTAAAAAATATTTGACATTTTTTCCTTCCTTTCTTGGTAGGATTAAAGATTTACGTTAAAGGTTGGGAATGCAGCTTAGAGGTAGAGCACGTGCCTCCCATGCTCAAGGCATGAGTTTGATCCCCAGGATCACCAAAAAGAGAGAGAGAAAGGGAGAGAGGGGGAAGGAGAGAGGGAGAGATTTGCATTAGAATTATACATGTAAGGAATGAGAAGTTTGCCATTTCATATCAAATTTGAATAGTATCAAATAAAAGTACATTTAATTCCAAAGTTCAGATGAAACATGATAATTCAGCCACTCTCATATTCTTCAAATGTTATATAATGCACATATCTTTGCGAAATAACAAAAATTAGAGTTGGAAGAAAACTTGGAAAGCAAGTAGAACTAAGTCTTTTTAATAATGATCAAATTGGAGTTCAAATAGTTAAGTAACTGGTCCAAGATCAAAATCTAGGTCTTTACCAAGTCAGGCTGAAGCTCTCAGGTGAACGACTCCCAGTTCAATTATTTCAGTGGAGATCAGAGTATAATGATTGACTTACACGTTGAGTACAACATCCTTCCTGGATTCCTCTAAAGCCAGTCAGCAGAACAGACAGAGAATCAGAGTCCCCATCCATAACTTCCTGGAGCTTCTCAGGATTAAGAACAATTCTTGAGGACCATTATTTAGGTGATGTCATATGTATCAGCTAGATGAGAAGCTTTTAGAGGTTGTAAATGGGAGAGGATATACACAGTTCAGGAGAGTTAAAGCAAAAAGTCAGGTCCCTTCTCTAGCATGGCATGTTGCTCTGTCTTCTCACCAGAAGGCAATCCCTCTCTCTTGAACTCCAGATTTTTTCAGTTTCCCTAGAATCTAGTATATGACACAGAGAAGCTCACAGCAGAATGGTCTGTGAGATGGCAACTTGGAGAGATGGAAGAAAACAGGAGGAGAGATTCAAACCAATGTTCACCATGCTTCGGCATATGGCACATTCCAAGCTAGAACTGTAGCAAACAACTCTCCAGTGGCCCTGCCTCTCCTTAACTCTGTTTCCAGAAAGTGTCCCCCGTTCCAGCTACTCAGACTGTTCTTTGTTTTCCAGAAAACCTATTGATGCTCCCAGCTCTACCCCTTTGTTCATGGCATATTTTACTAGAATGATTTTTCTCTTTTCCACATCCATTTCCCAAAATCCACACTTCCTGTGAAATCCTCTTTATATTGCTCTTCCTCTATCTGACTTTCCTGATCTCGGCTTTGTTTCTAACAGTGTTTTTCTTTGTACTTCTCTTTCACATTTAATGTCTTTGGGTAGTTTGTCAGTAGTAATTCCCATAGGAGAGTTTCCCAACTAGACCATGCAGTGCTGAATCTGACTCATCTTTCTAACCTTTCAGTGTTTAGCACAACGCTTGGCACATGGTCTCAATAAACATTTGCTGAGTTGCCTCTAGTTAACACACATACCAGAATTACAGAAGCCTGAAGTATTATTAATTGCTGATGCTAATCTTAGCAGTTCTGGTACAGTAGCAATTACACTTCATTTTCCTGTTCTCCTTGTCCTATCTATCTTCATATTCTTCTTATTATTTGTATTCTTATTCTGATCGTAATCAAGAGATCAGAAAAATACTGCCTGTAAAACTTGTCAACAACCAAGGTCAGGCTTGGCTGCTGCCTCAAGTCCACAGTCCTTGGCTCCCTTTGGTACAGCATAAGATACCATCTCCCCTCTTAAATCAACCAAGATTTTCAGAGGCAGAAAAAAATCTCTGGCCATGCTCCTTTCTGCCATGTCATATATAAATTATCACCGACCATTAAAACATAAAGTAAGCTTAAAAAATGCAGGAAGCTGTAAATTACCCTGGAAATGTTTTAATCCCTATCAGTTCTTCCTTGGATCATAATCAAAGTGTATCCTATTTAAGCAAACTCTGATGGGTTTACTCTCTAGCAGAATGCCTTCTTTCAAATGAATTTCTGGGATGGAGCAAAAGCCATTTATGTTTTACTGAAACATCTCAAAAGTGTATATTTCATTTCCTCAGTGACATTGTTAGTCCCTACGAGTTCATATTCTATTTTTTTGAGTAAAAGAAATTTAAGAAACAATGACCCTTTTACATATCAAAATTTTATCACAAAATGTGACTGTGTAAAATTGTCCAAACTATGCTAATAAAGTCATCTGGGTGACTCCCCTCATCAGAAAAACCTCTGTCTCTATGTGTTTCCCCCAGGAGCATATCTTACATGGGAGTCTTTGTGAAGAGCATAACAGAGGATTCTCCAGTTTTTCAAGTCAAAATTAGTAGGCGCCCTGGTGATCACTACAATGAACCAAAGGTGCTTGAACTGATTGCTGTTTAGAAAGTCCCCATTTACAAGGATAAACGACATCTCTATATGCATCCATGAAGAAAGCAATCTATTCAATAAAATTTATTACTTATCATGTTAACCCTGAAATATATCTACCACATGTGCATAGTTATATACTTTTATATATGTGTATTGTTATATATATTTCATACATGTCTCATTACTCAATCTGCATGTCAACAGTCTCCTAATTCTTCATAAGCAGTACATGAGCTTTACTGTAAAATGATCCCATTTATATTTGCTTTTGGTAAATATTTCACAAAATATTTTTGGTGCCTTATATACTACTTGGATTCAATTATTATAAAAGGAAGAAAAACAAGTGAGACATCTCTCAAAAATTCAGGTTTCAAAGCAAAAACACATATTTCCAAATGAACTCAACAGAAGTGGACCCCAAGTGCTCTGAGGAGAGCACAGAAGGTACGTTCACCTAAGGGAGGGCCTAGGTCTATTGAGGTCGGAGTCTCTAATACTTATTCCAGCTCTTGGGACTCAGTTGGTGCCCAAGAAACATGCACAGATTAAGTAGACGTATGCACTACTGTACTCCAAAGGAGGCAGTGTGGTGTGATGGGAAGAGCCGAAATTAGGTGACTAGGTTTGAGTCATGTCTTCAGGACCTTTTGCTGCATCATTTGGTCAGGTCATAATTATAATCTGGTTCCTAATATGATCAGAGACTAGGACTCTCTGAATTTAACCTCATGTCATTATACAACAGTGATCCTTAGGGTGTCATTTTAAGACTCAAGTGAAAGAAACAAGAATATTTCTTGTACCAATAATAACCAGCATGTACTAAATGCCAACTCTGTGCAAAGCCATTTCCATGGTTTAACTTCTAATTTCTGCAGCATTTTTATAACAGGTTCCAACATCTTTTTCTTAAAGAAAAGAATTATACAATATGAAAGCCTTTGGGGTCTATTTTAATTTCATATGTTAAATAGGTAGATGTGGGTCTTCCTCTGACCACATCTCAGTCATTCACTCAGAGGCTAAAATTTGACAGAAAGTAGTGAACCAGCTTTCAAAGTCACATCAGAACACTTGTGAAAGTGCTTTGGGAAATACATAAAGCATGCACCATGTAAGAGCCTATCATAAGAATGGCTTCACACTGGTTCAGAGGAATCAGAGTAGTCTTTGAGGGCACTGTCCTCCTTGTGAAGCTTCCTATGATGTGTAGCCTTCACTCACAGTGCATTACAGAGCATCACAGGACAATAAAGTGGTGGGGGTGAGAAACCCAGATGATAGGAAATCACTCTTTTCTACAGTCCTGGGAATAAAAGAGAAAAGGAAACTCAAGAACTTGAAGACCATGCCAGAAATTCCATTTTGGAAGGAGGATACTGCCTTCAAAGCAGCCAGTGCCTCCCACTTCTCTCTGCTCTGACACACAGCCCATCACCGGCTTCGTTAAAACAATTTCTCATACTATGCAACAACCTAAGGATATGATCCCAACTAATTCTGGGGAAATGCCACATCTCTCAGAGCAAGTGAGAAAAGGACATTTCACTTTATGACAGCATGAGCAAAATGTCATAGAAAGGAGTCTGGAGGGAAAAGCAAGAGAATCAAACATTACAAATGAACATTCCTTCCCCAATGTCTTAGAAAGAGAAGGAAAGAATCTGGGGCCAGATAAGGAACCCAAGCCAGAGATACTATAGCATTTTACAGCTTGAGGTCACCAAAAGGGAGCCAGGGGGAGGCCAGGATGGAGGAGTTGAGCAAGTGGTAGGCCAAAAAGTGAGGGGGGAAACACGTGGGGCTAGTCCTTGGAGGCTGTGGGTGAGAACAAGGAGAGGGAAAAGGGGAGGCAGGGAGCGAAGGTGTTGGGGGCAGCTGAGAATATCAGATTTCTTTCAGAGAACAATGGGGCCACATGCCCAGTGACAGACTTTAAATCAAGAAGGAACTAAAAATAGTAGGATAACCCAGAGGGAGATTACTACCAAGAGTCTTCTCTTTTCAGGCAAGATAGGTGAGCTATGTCAGATTGCTCCACCCATGGAATGAAATCCATGTGCAAGATTGGGAGACAGAAAACAAAAGATAGAGAAATTCTAAAAATGGGAGTTGAGTGAATAGTAGAAAAATACAATTTTCAAGAGCTGGGAATGGCTGGGGAGAATGACATCTGATATTGTGAAATTAAAACTGAAAAGTTGTGCCATTTATTTAGGACTTGGTGAGAATTCCCAGAAGGGAACATGTGGTGGAATTGCTGTGATGAGCCAGGGCTGTATTCTCCAATCTCTGGGAGTGCAAGAGGAATTCAGAAAATTCCAGGAGAAAGCATTATGAGACTACAAACAGGGACCAGGGGATTCCATCAGATTCACATCTTTCACTAAATATTGAAGGTGCTGGAAAACATTTGAGTCTGTTTTTCTCATCTAGTTAGTTCAGAAAGCTGAACTGTAGCATGACAATTCTCCTGCTATTAGGTTGGGAAGAATAAGTATTTCTTTCCTCTTTCCAGTTCCCAGGCTTGAGAAAGTACTTTCCACAACAAAATCTAGGATATCTTTGTTGTTTATATTCAAAAGTTGAAGCTCTTTAAAATGCATGCTTTCCTAAGGCATCTAGAGGTCTCTATCCCCACTTCATGTGTCCCAATCGCAAATCACTAAAACACCAGGGTGCCCTGAGCACAGGGCAGGTGCTGCTAGCATACATTCTAATATTTTCAAAAAGGCTCATCCTGGAATTATGGAGGTGGCTGGTTTCCCAAGGACCACAGTAATAACTGCAATGAAGCTAACATTACCGAACAGAGCACATTATTCTAATCCACAATGTGTGCTCACACCAATCGGATGAGGGAGGGAGGGAGGTGCATTTATTCTCCATACTGGACAAAGGAGGAAACTAGGGAACTGAGATAACAAACAACAAATAACTTGCCGGTGAACACCTTCCAAGATTTCTACTCCAGAGGACTGATGTGAGAACTAAGATCTCAATGACTATGTAGTGACTTCCTGACCTCTAACTCAGTGCAGAGGAGGATGGTCAGGATTACGGAACAGAATGTCCTGTGTGATGCCCAAGGAGATGCTTCCTGACTCCCTAGGCATTTTATTCTGAGCTCCCACAGTGGAGCACATTCATCCATATTAACCCACAGGCCACTGTGGCAGTTCTTTGTTTAAATATCTGTTTCTCTGTCAGTGAGCTACCTAAGAGCAGTTACTGTATTTTTTTGTTCTTGCTTCAGCATTCTCAAAATCTAACACAGGGCTTGGCACTTCATAGGTACTTTATAATTTTGTTGAAATAATTTTAAAGATCAAACAAGTGAAAGGCATTCCTATGATGTATTCTGGTCCTACAGTAAATGCTGAGACCAGCACATTGGACTGCTTGTAGTTCTTACCTTCAGATCCTTGTAATCCAACTGGAAAATCTGATGAATGGAAAATTCAAAAAACAGTAAAAACAAAACAAAACAAAACCCTTGATGGAATAAAATTTTCTGTATTAGAGGAGGATAAAGAAATGGTGTAAATCTCACTTGAGGCTGTCAACGAAGGCCTCCTAAAAGATGTTTTCAAGGAGCCTCTGGAATTGGCAAAGTATCAGGGGTGGTGGAGGAATACAGCAAAGGAAATGAGGGGCATTTGGACACTTTCCACAGAGTGGATGTTGATGTAGCAAGGTTATGTGCAGGTCCAGGGAAAGGAAGGCTATAACACAACCAGAAGTCAAATGTAAAGGATGGTGAGCGTTAGAAATTTAATTTCTCCTCAAAGTCACAGAGAATCATTGGTGTGTGGCAAGACAGTGACACAGTGGTGCTGGGGAAGGGATAATGCATTCTTTCAGTGCATAGGCCCTTTAATATCAGAAAAAACTAAGGCAGAGAGCCTCACAGCAGTGGGGGACAGAAGGACACAAGGGGCAGAAGAGCAGAAGGTATCACGGAGTGGCTGACAAGAGCAGCTTCAGGGTCTCACAGAGCTGTCACAAATACTGATTCTTTCACAGAGCCCTCATATGACCTTGGGCAACTTACTTAAATGTCCCATGCCTTAGTTTCTCTTTCTGTGCCCTGGAAAAAATATCGATGATTATGTAAGATTGCTATGAGAATTAAATGAGATAACATGTAAAATGTTCAACTGAAAAGGAAGGATCTCTTATATTCTGTTAGCCAGACTTTGCAAAAGAGGTTTTACTTTCCCTTTTGCCAGAGCATTTTATCTGTCTCACCTCTCCTCACTCTTACATGGTCAGCGATGATGGTCTGGCCTGGGAACTCAGGATGTAATAAAGAGAGGCACTGTCTTTTTGCTTTGTGTAGAGTCTCTTCTGAGAACTGCCCCAGCTTGATGGACTTTGAAGACCTCAGCAGGTTATCAACACCAGAGTGCCTCAGGGGCAGGCATGCCAAGACATCACCACTGCGCAAGGTAGCTCGCTGCTCATACCACATTTGGGATTCTCACCACCTGCAGTCTTTTGCGATCTCTGGATGAACTTAACAGCCAACAACTAGACTAGCAAAAAATTTCAGAAATTTCAGTCTTAACCCAATTGCCATTTCTCAGAAGATATGCTGGAATTCAACCCATGCATACTCTTCCCTTCCCTCAGCCCATCAGTTCTTTTAATTACTTGTCCTTTCAACCACTCTAAAAGTAACAAGGAAACAAGTAGTCCTCTGGTTTCCTCAGCTGCCTCACCTTCAATGATGGGTTGATCTGACTCTGGTCTGTTAATCCTGGGCGTATGATATGCCAATGAACCAGCTGGTACTTGGTGGGCTCCCCTGGTTTAGAGACCCTCAAGGAAGAAGGTTTCACTGACAGATCTGTCCAGGAGGCCAATCTTGACTTCTCAAGCATGATGTTTGGTAAGAGACAACTGGAGCAAAGAAATAGTTTGATCCCAGTCTGTGACTTTCACCAAATTAAGTCTGACCAATTCCTTTATTTGCGCCTATACTAGAAACCTTTAAGTAACCAATATGCAGGCTTGCTGTACAATTTCAAAGACACCTATATGACAGGAGACATTCAGGCCTTCACAGAATGCATAAACATTTTCACAAAAGAGAGTTGAAAGTTCTAAAATGTGCTAAAGTAAAAGAACATCAAAGTATGGAAACACTAAGGAGAGAGCAACCACAACAGGTGAACAGTTTCCTTGAATAACAAATACTCTGCTTTACTCTTTAGCTCATTCAACTACCATAGTACTACTATCACAAGGACACTAATAGTGTCCCCATTTTACATATGAAGAAATTGAGGCTCCTAGCATAGGGATCTCTTCACCCAAGCCCATAAGGAAAGGCTAGAACATAAGTGGCTGAATCTATGCAATCTATGGATAGATAATAAAAAAATCCAGCAAAGCCT
Source organism: Glaucomys volans (assembly GCA_020662805.1). Lineage (NCBI taxonomy): Eukaryota > Metazoa > Chordata > Mammalia > Rodentia > Sciuridae > Glaucomys > Glaucomys volans. Next base: position 274,875 of record JAJEJO010000353.1, on the reverse strand, counting down.
CATTACATACCATCATCTAAATCTCCTGTGATCACGAAAGGGGCCAAATCAAATCTAACAGATTCTACATTAGTCTTTAGCTTTTGCTTCTCCATCTCAGATCTCCAAATAACCCACATTGACTATGGCTTGAGAAGTTCCAGACTTTAGAGAGAATAAATTCCTTCCTCCCTCTTATCATCCACTTCCTTGGTCCAGGAACTCATTACCTCTGGTCTGAAATATTGCAACAGTGTTTTCTGTACAAGTCTTTTGTGAAGATAGTTTCATTTTTCTTGGTTAAATATGGGGGGGGGGGGATACTGATTCATATGGTAAATAGGGACTCTAAGAGTTAAAATAATGCCTGTTAAACCAAATAGCAGAATCCTTTTACAATTCTACCAGCAAGGCATGTTAATTTTAGGTACACATAATATTATCAACATTTAGTATTTTCTGTTGTTCACAACTTCAATATATAAATACCTTATGGTTTTAATTTTTCATTAGCACACTTTACTATGCTTATTGACCATTTGTAAGTCTTTTTTGAAATATTATTCTCTCTCATTACTGGGTTGTTTGTCTTTTAATTATCTGTAGGAGTTCTTTGCTTATTTTAGATACAAATTCTGAGCTATATAAATTTATTACAATTTTTCTCACAGTGTAGTAGCTTATTTATTTTCTTTTATGGTTCTTCTCATTAACAGAAAATTTAACTTTAATGAATTATAATTTCTAATTGCATTTTCTTTATATCTCATGCATTTTGCATTCTTAAAAAATTGTTAACAACCCTAAGACAGCAAAGACATCCTACTATATTGAAATCAGGAAGTTGAATAGTCTTACATTTTCTCATAGAATTTTAATTCATTTTAAACTAATTTTTGTTATCTATGGTATAAGGCAAGAGGTGAACTTAAGGTCTTCTATATGGATAGTCAGTGTTTCTGGGACCATACATAAAAATACTTTATTTTTTCCTTTGAATTAACTTGGTACCTTTGATAAAAAATCAATAGATTATGCATTTGTGGGTATATTTCTAGCTTATTTATGTATTTTTGTACTTATGCTGATAAAAATATTCTCTTGATTACACAGCTTCATAGAACAACTAGAAAGGGCTAGATAGGGTAAGTCTTCCAACTCTTACAACTTTTTGACTTTCCCTCTCCCTCCCTTCCTAGCTTTTTAATTAATTAACTAATTAATTAATTATCTTATTTATTGGTGGTGGTAGTTTAGGACTTTTCTAGATATTCCATGGCAATTTATTCTAATGTATTATCTTTAGGGCCAGAAACATATTCTGTGAGACTTCAGTTCCCTGAAATTTACTTTGATATGTTTGATAACCTTGCATATAGTGAATGGTCCATGTGAATTTCAAAACAGCATACATTCTTTAACTGTTGACTATCTTTCTCTGTGTCAATTATGGTCATATGTACTTATTTTTATTTCAATTTGTTCTATCAATATCTGAGAAAGGGTCTTAAAAATCTCCAACCCTAGATTCTAATTAATTACACTAATTGTTTTATCATACTTCATCTTATTTTATATTTTCAGTACTGGGGATTGAACCCAGGGCTCTTTGTATGCTAGACAAGTGCTCTACCACTGAGCTACAACACTGAGCTACATACCACTGAGCTATGTGTTATAGATTCTAAAGCTCTGTTACCAAGTCATGCTTACTTGTAACTCTATTACCTTCCTAAGGAATTGGTCCTTTATTCATAAAGAGAAAATAAAATTTCTCTCCTTATTTCTAGTTCAAATGAACAAATTTGATTCTTCCATGTGTGTATATAAGCACAAGCACACAAAGATCATTTTCTGAAATACTTTTTTGAAAACATATGTTCCTCTATATTCCTTCCCACAACTTCTAGTGTCTCTAGAGTATCGTTTACTTCAGTCTGAAAAACTTCTTTAAGTATTTCTCATTGCTCAGGTCTGGAGGAAACCAATTAGTATTGGTCTGTCTGAAATGGTCTTTATGTTGAGTCAGTCTGGAAGAATATTTTTGCCTACAAATTATATTCTAAAGTATAATATATGATCCTAAATTGACATTTTTTACTGTCAGTCCTTTAAATAGGTTTTACCATGCTCTGATGAGAAGACAGGTGTGATTCCTATTTTTATTCTCATCTACATAGTGTGGTTCTCCCCATCAGAATTGTTTTGAAGATTTTGCATTTATCTCTGTTTTCCAACAGTTTGACTATGATCTTTCTTGGTACTGATTTCATATATGTGCTGGGCAGTATACAAGTGTCTTCTTGGACCTGTGGATTGATATCTATCATCAATTTAAGATTACAATGGCAGTTACATCTTCAGTAATTCCTTTTTTCCATTTTCTTTTTCCTTTCTTCTTTGACTTTAATTGTACCCATTTTAGATGATTTTATATTATCTCACACATTCTAAATGTCATAGTTCATTTTTTCAATCATTTTTCTTCTTGTGCCTAAATTTGAATAATTTCTGTAGACCTGTCTTCAAGTTTCCTGTCCTTCTCATTGTACTGGGTGCAGACTACTCTTAATGTTACAAAATAAATTATTCAATCTGATATATTATTTCTTTAAATATTTTTTAGATGTTGATAGACCTTTATTTTTCTCATTGATTTATATGTGGCATTGAGAATTGAACCCAGTGCTTCACATATGCTAGATAAGCACTCTACCACTAAACCACAACCCCAGTCCCTGATACATTATTTTTTAATCCTAACATTTCCATTTGCTTCTCTTCATAACTTCTATTTCCCACTTTAAATTGTATATATATTTATGTATGTGATTTGCTTTTTTCCTATGTATCTGTAAATATTTTTAGAACTATGGGTATTCCAAAGAATAATGATATCATAAAGACTATGATAACACAAGTCATCTGTGTGTTTGCTTCTACTTTTTTATCTTTATTTCTCTTAACACATTCCCATGTTTCTTTGTATTTTTGGATGACACTTTTATTGTGTGACAAATATTGTGTATAAAAGACCAACAGAGTCAATAACATTTGTCCCAGGAAAGTGTATGCTCTCCCTCTGCCTAGTCACAGTGTTCTGTGTGCACGACGGGAGGTAGGGAAAGCTAAGACAATCTAAAATATAGTTGATATGCGTCTGGATTTTGTTGCAGAATTGGTTAGACAGTTTGCTACTGGCTTCAAATGACCTGAGGTCAGAATCAGGACTTTGTCTTCAGTATGACATGGAATGTGAGCATGCCCAGCCTCTGAAACACCCCTGAAGCTTTGTAGTCCAGGCTTCATATTTCTAAACAAAATACAGGTCTCTCCCTATTTTAAAGCAGGGTTGCCAGCTTTCTAAGTCACTGATTTCCCTTGCATCCTGGGCCCCTGCTCTGGGGTTTTGTGCCTCAGTGTATCCCTTCTCCCTTGATCCCCTCCTTGCAGCCTTCAGCGACCTCTGCAGTGCTTTCACCGTAGAAGGCACTCTCTCAGCTCTCCTGCCCCACTCAGTTTTATGAAAGCCTTTACCTTGCACTCAGTAAAAACTCTGGGTGCTCTGAACAAATTTATTGTTCTCCTCCTTGAACTCCAAGCCTTTGTGCACTGCATAAATGAGGATTGAAGTTTGTACCTCAGAGGAATCTGATTCAACTCTGTGACATCCACCGAGTTTTCAGCCTTCGGTGTCTCTGTTCTTCATGAAGGCACAGAGGAAAGGCTGGTGGGTGGGCAAAGACTTACTCTGTGATTGTGGTTCTCAGGATTTCAGCCCTTATGCCAGCCTTACGCACGTAGCATGTTGCCATTAAGAGTTCATTAAATTCTTGGCATCTCTTCATTTGTGCTTACAGTGTCTTCATGGCTCCTTCCACCCCTCCCCCATGACTTTCTTCTCTCCTAACTAAGGCTTATCTCTTTCCGGAATTTAGCTCTTTTAAGTTTCTTTGTATTCCTAGGTCTTTTGTAGGCTCTAAATAGCTATGGTTGTGTGACTTTTCTGTTTTGTGTTCTGTTTCGTTTTGTTTTTCTTCTTATTAGGGTAAAAGTAGTGGTCTCTTGCAAATTTCTGCATCCTAAGCAGAACTGAAAATTACCTATCATCTTATATCCCCGAAAGTGATCTTTTCAAATGCATCTTATTTTGTTATCCACTGATTAACCTCCTCAATGGCTCCTTAGTGCTCACAAACTCCTTGGCATGGCTGAGAAGACCTTCCATCAATGAGACTGCACTTCTCTCTTCAACCTTATTTACACTTTATGTCTTAACAATACTGAATTATGTCTAGATTTCGTTTATTCACATGCTGTTTTTATACTTAGAATGCTTGTTTTTCTTCTCTGAATTAACTCTTAATCATTGCTCAACACTAAGAGCAAGTATCACTTCATCAGGAAAAATCCCTGACAAATCCCTTCCCTCTGCCCCTCAGGAGGGTTAGTTGCTCATCCTCTGTCCTTCTAATACCTGTGGATACTGCAGCCACGATATCTAATGTGGATTCATCTCTTCATGCGCTTCATCTTTACTAGAAGACATTTCCATTTAGACAATCGCCAATCCCTATGACATGTTCAATATAAATAAATTCATTGTCTATTTCCTGAATTGATGAACAAAAACAAGGAATATCATCTTTTTATATCCAAAGTATTTTAGGCCCTAACATGAAGCATTACCCTATGCACTGGGTATATAAAAGAGACAAAGCAGACCAAACCCATTCCCAAAAGGGTTTTAAAGGCAATTTCTACCTATGAAAAAAAAAAAAAAAAGAATTAAGCCAGGCACCACGGAGCATACCTGTAATCCCAGGGGCTCAGGAGGCTGAGGCAGAGGATCAAGAATTCAAAGCCAGTCTCAACAATGGCTAGGCACTAAGCAACTCAGTGAGACCCTGTCTCTACACAAAATACAAAATAGGGCTGGGGATGTGGCTCAGTGGTTGAGTGCCCCTGAATTCAATCCCTGGTACCAAAAAGAAAAAAAAAAAAGAGTTAAGAAAGTTGTACATTGGAAATTCTGGATTAGGCTGTTGATTTGACAAGAAACCATAAAATAGGGGATATTCTAAGGGTCAAAAATTAAATTAAGCAAAATCCAAAATTATACTTTTCTATGTTTTGTCTCTACCTTTCCTCAAATGCCCACCCTTGTCAGACTCCCATGAGCCTCATTTACCAGTCACATTAAGCCATTATATATACTTTATTTGTCCCTCTGCATTGAAAGGTTGCATGCTTTCAGTTTTCAGGCTATTTATGCACCTGTAAGTGAACCACTAATTATGTTATAAGATACTCTCTCCTCAAACATTATATCCTTTGACTGCCATCTTCCAAGTACAGGTAATCATTCAACTATTTAATCTGCATCATTTAGTTATAGATATTTGAATGTTAAAATGAAAATTTGAGCTCAGACTCTGTATTAGTCTGCTTTCATTACTATATATATTATCCACTGTTTTTGCATGTTCACAGAATTTAATAATAACAAGATAGTATCTCTATTTTTTTGTTACTAATGACTGCTTTGTGGTATATCATATGGTCTATTTTAGAGAAGGAGCCACGAGCTGCTGAAAAGAAAGTATATTCATTCAATGATGGATGAAATACTCTATATATGTACGTTAAATCTAAATCATTGTATTATTTAATTCTATTGTTTCTTTGTTCAGTTTTTGTTTGGAGGATCTATACAGTGGTGAGAGCAGTGTGTTAAAGCCCACTATTATTGTGTTGTGGTCTATTTCTTCCCTGGAATTGAGAAGTATCTGTTTTACGTACATGGAAGTGTCATTGTTTGGGGCATAAATATTTAAAATCATTTTTTCTTGCTGGTTTATGGTTCCCTGAAACAGTATGAAATGTCTTTCTTTATCCCTTCTGACTAACTTAGGTTTGAAGTCCGCTTATCTGATAGAAGGATGGAAACCCCCTGCATTTTTACTGAGTCCATGTGCATGGTAGGATTTTTCCCATCCTTTCACCTTTAGTCTATGGATGTCCTTTTCTATGAGATGAGTCTCCTGAAGGCAGCATATTGTTGGGTCTTTCTTTTTAATCCAATCTGCCAGTCTGTGTCTTTTGATTACTGAGTTTAGACCATTAATATTCAGGATTGTTATTGATATATGATTTGTATTCCTGGTCATTTTTGCTTAGTTTTGTTTTAACTTGACTTGGCTTTCCCTTTGATTGACTTTTCCTTTAGGGTAGTTCCTTCCTTTGTTGACTGACATTGTTGTTTTTCCTCCTCATGGAATATTTTGATGAGAATGTTTGGTAGTGCAGGCTTTCTATTTGTAAATTCTTTTAATTTTTGTTTACCATGGAAAGATTTTATTTCATCATTAACTCTAAAGGCTAGTTTTGCTGGATATAAGATTCTTGGCTGGCATCCATGTTCTTTCAGAGCTTATCAAGTGGGGCTTATTCCTGGGATGCAAGGTTGGTTCAACATCTGGAAATCAATAAATGTAATTCATCACATCAATAGACTTAAAGTTAGCAATCATATGATTATTTCAATAGATACTGAGAAAGCATTTGATAAAATACAGCACTCTTTATGCTCAAAACACTAGAAAAAAATAGGGATAGTAGGAGTATACCTCAACATTGTAAAGGCTATCTATGCGAATCCCAAGGCCAACATCATTCCAAATGGAAAAAAACCAAAAGTATTCCCTCTAAAAACTGGAACAAGGAAGAGATGCCCTCTTTCACCACTTCCATTCATCACTGTCCTTAAAACACTAGTCAGAGCAATCATACAGACCAAAGAAATTAAAGGGACAGGAATAGGAAAAAAAGAACTCAAACTATCACTATTTGCCAATGACATGATTCTGTATTTAGAGGATCCAAAAAACTCCACCAAAAAACTTCTAGAACTAACAAATGAATTCTGCAAAGTAGAAGGACATAAAATCAAAATGCATAAGTCTAATGCATTTTAATTCATAAGTGATGAATCCTCTGAAAGAGAAAATAGGAAAACTACTCCATTCACAATAACCTCAAAAAAAAAAATTCCCTTGGGAATCGATCTAACAAAAGAGGTAGAAGACCTCTACAATGAAAATTACAGAACACTAAAGAAGGAAATTAATGAAAACCTTAGAAGATGGAAAGATCTCCCATGTTCTTGGGTAGGCAGAATTAGTATTGTCAAAATAGCCATACTATCAAAGGCGCTATACAGATTCAATTCAATTCCAATTAAAATCCCAATGATGTTCCTCATAGAAATATATAAAACAATCATGAAATTCATCTGGAAGAATAAGAGACCTTGAATAGCCAAAGCAATCCTGAGCAGGAAGAGTGAGTGGAGGTATCATAATACTAGACCTTAAACTATACTACAGAGCAATAGTAACAAAAACAGCATGGTACTGACACCAAAATAGACAGGTAGACCAATGGTACAGAATAGAAGACACAAAGACAAACCCACAACAATACAATACAACAATACAATACAATACAAGAACCTCATATTAGACAAATGAGCCAAAAACATACAATGGAGAAAAGATAGCCTCTTCAACAAATGGTGCTGGGAAAACTGGAAATTCATATGTAGTGAAATGAAATTAAACCTCTATCTCTCACCCTGCACAAAACTCAGCTCAAAATACACCAAGGACCTAGGAATTAGACCAGAGACCTGCATCAAATAGAAAAAAAAGTAGGCTGAAATCTTCATCATGTTGGCTTAGACCAGACGTCCTTCCAAGGTTTTCCTAAAGCACAAGAAATAAAAGCAAGGAATAATAAATGGGATGGATTCAAACTAAAAAGCTTTTTCTCAGCAAAGGATATGATCAATAATGTGACAAGAGAGCCTACTGAGTGGGAGAAAATCTTTTCCACACACATTTCAGATAGAGCACTAATCTCCAAAATTTATAAAGAACTTATAAAACTTTACACCCGAAATACAAAGAACCCAGTCAATAAATGGGTTGAGGAACTTTATAGACACTTTACAGAAGAATATATGCAGGTGATTAACAAATATATGAAAATGTGTTCAACATCTCTAGTAATTAGAGAAATGCAAATTAAAATAACCCTAAGATTTCATTTAACTCCAATTAGAGTGACTATTATCAAGAACATAAGCAAAAATAGGTGTTGGTGTGGATGTGGGGAAAAAGGCACACTTTTACATTGCTGGTGGAGTTGCAAATTGGTTCAGCCACTCTGGAAAGCAATATGGAGATTCCTCAGAAAACTTGGAATGGACCCAACATTTGACTCACCTATCCCACTCCTAGGTTTATACCCAAAGGACTTAAAAATCAGCAAAGTACAGTGATGCAGCCACATCAATGTTCATAGCAGCTCAATTCACAATAGCTAGATTGTGAAACCAACCTAGATATCCTTCAAAAGATGAATGAATATATATATGTACATATATATACATATATATGTGTATATATATATATGTGGCATATATACACAATGGAATATTTTTCAGCCATAAAGAAGAATAAAATTATGGCATTTGCAGGTAAATGGACAGAATTGGAGATTATCATGCTAAGTGAAATAAGCCAATCCCAAAAAACCAAAGGCCGAATGTTTTCCCTGATAAGTGGATGATGATACATCAAGTGTGGTGGGGGGTGTTGCAGGGGGCAGGGGTAAGAGAAGAATGGAGGAACTTTGGATGACATAGAGGGAAATGAGTGGGGGCAGGGGTGGGGGTAGGGAAGATGGTGGAATGAGACAGACATCATTACCCTAAGTACACGTATGATTACACAAATGGTATGAATCTACATTGTGTACAACCATACTAATGAAAAGTTGTACTCCATTTATGTACAACAAATCAAAATGCAATCTGTAAAAATAAAAAAAAAAAAGTAAAAAAAAATAATAACATAAAATATCATTCTGCCTGTCATGTACAGGAAAAATACAAAAGCCAAAAGTCTCAGGAAGCCCTGGGCAGAGTTTAGAGAAGGCACAAGGGATTCCTATGACTCAGCAGGCAATGTGCAAGCTGGAGAAAAGAGGAGATGTTGCATGTAACTTGCAAATAGAACTAAAACGCTTGCTCAGGGATAGGGATTAGAAGACAGACAGTAGTGGTAACAGAAAAAGTCAGAAGAATCTGCAGGCTTTGAGCAACTGTTGGGACAATATCATTGAGACAGGGAGCACTAGGGGAGAATTAAGTCTACAGGGAAAAATTAGAGTTCACTTTGGGGTTTGTTTCAACTACTTATTAAGTATCCAGTAGAGATATTATGTAACAGTTGTATATATTACTGTAGAAATCAGATCTGAAAAAATAGTTTTGGAAGTTACAAGCACATACACAAGACGAGTAGGTACCTTTGATGCACTAGATACTCTAGGCTACAGGAGGAAAGCATTGCATGTACTTGTTTTTATTATTTTGCTTTGAGCCTTCAGTTTAAAAATTGCCTGTTACCATCATTCTTTCATCTTGAAACTTCCAAACACACTCTCAGAATTTATAAACTGATGAAGATCCTACTTGTAAACGAGGTCAGCAAGCAGTAGCAATGCTATGCTAAGTAGCTACTACTGTGCACTCAGTTCATTGTCATAAACATTTATGGAGCATGAACGTGACACATCCTATAGTCAGAGCACTGTCCAAGAAATCCTCACAATGCAGATTTCTCCTGTAATGTCAGTGCTTTAAGAATCTGAAATAAAATGGGAAGGAGAAGATGAGCATCACAGTCATCCCACAACATTCAATTTCCATTAAATATTTTGGCATGACTATTTATGTACCAAGTACTTTCTCACCATACCTTGGGATCCAGAGGTGCTCTCAAAGCTTAACCTGTTTAGAGACAGAAAGCAAATGAAAATTAAGTTACAACTCTAATAGGAAATGGAAAGGGAATTAAACTAACTAGTAATTAAAATAGAAGATTATCTTCTAGAACAAAGATCAGCAAACTTTTTAATGTAAGGTTCATACATTCACTATTTTAAGTTTTGCAAGCCACGAAGTTGGTTACAATTGTACCATGGTGCCAGGAATGCAGGCACTGGCAAGACCAGAACAAAAGCATGGCTGTGCACCGATAGATTATCTTATGGACACAACGATGAACTTCATGTAATTTTAATGTCATAAAATGATAAAATGCTTTTGATTCTTCTTCCTTTGATTTTTTTAGTTTATTTTTATTTTTACAGACTGTCTTTTGATTCATTGCACACAAATGGGTACAACTTTTGATTTCTATGGTTGTACACAATGTAGATTCACACCATGCATGTAATCCTACATGTACATAAGGTAATGATGCCTGTCTCAGTCTACTGCCTTTCCTTCCCCCACCCCCTTCCACCTCATTTCCCTCTGCACCATCTAAAATTCCTCCATTCATCTCTTGCCCCCCACTGGTAACCCCTCCTTGATGTATCATCATCTATTTATCAGGGAAAACATTTGGTATTTGGTGTTTGGGGCTTGGCTTATTTCACTTAGCATGATAATCTCCAATTTTGTCCATTTACCTGCAAATGCCAAAATTTTATTCTTCTTTATAGCTGAATAATATTCTATTGTGCATATATGCCACAGTTTCTTTATCCATTCATCTGTTGAAGGGCATCTAGATTGCTTCCACAATCTAGCTCTTGTGAATTGGGCAGCTAACATTGATGTGGCTGCATCACTGTAGTATGCTGATTTGAAGTCCTTTGGGCATAAACTGAGGAGTGGGATAACTGGATCAAAAGGTGGGTTCATTCCAAGTTTTCTGAGGAATCTCCATACTGCTTTGCAGAGTAGCTACACCAATTTGTCACTCCACCAGCAATGTATGAGTGTGCCTTTTATCTAACTCCCAAAGTTATTATAATGGCTATTTTCAAGAACACAAGCAGTAACAAGTGTTGGTGTGCATGTGGGGAAAAAGGCACACTCCTACATTGCTAGTGATGTCCTCTGATTTTATTTAATATGTAAAACATATTCATATCTCACAGACCATACAAAAATGAAGGGGGAGTGTAGCTGATTTTGGCTCTTAGGCCATTATTTGAATAGCTTTGCTCTAGATTAACTTGACAATTTCATTTCAGATGTAGGATCCATGGTCAAAAAGAAATGAGACCACTTATTCAAAATTAAAATTTAAAGGCAATAATAACAGGGTATTAAACCAAGGTAGAGTACTTTTGAGCAAAGGGCCCTGGTCTCACATCTATGAATCTATGAAGCTAGCCTGTAATGCATTTAAATCCTTTTTGCTTTTTGGTAGTGCTGAGAATTGAACCTAGGGCCTTGTGCTTGCAAAGTAAGTACTCTACCAACTGAGCTATATTCCCAGCCCCCTGCATTTATATCTTAATTGCATTTCCGGCTACCTGGATATAAAATGATTGACATGAACAGTATTTTAGTCTGATATTTCTAGCACCAAGTATTCATTTTAATGCTGCGCCCCAGAACCTAAACACAGTACCTGGCACACAGCAAATATTCAAGCTAAAGCTCGGAGAATGAATGGAGGATGATAAGTTACTGCAGCTGAGTGTTTCATGTGTTTTGCTTCCTGAATCACAAAGAAACAACAGCAGGTCATGTCACCCAACATTCCCTTGAAATGGATTTCTGCTTTAGGAAAGTTTAATTCTTCCCTGCAGCATGAAGTACAGCTTAATCTCTTCCTTCTCCCACTTAGTCCTTCATCTTCCAGGCACAATAATTCTTTTTGGTTTTAATTGTGCCAAATTCTCTCAGTTCTTGGACATTTTTTACCTGCTGTTTCTTCTTCCTAGAAAGACTTTCACCACTTCCACCAACATGATCTTCTCTTTCCTTCCAAATTCTGTCATCTTGTTTTTGAAGCATGTTCTCTTACACTGCCCCTTACAGGTTGGGTCACGTGCCCTTCATGCACACTATACAACCTCCTGTTCTAAGGCAGAGCACTAATTAGAGTGACTTTCTTTTCTCTTGCTGCTCTAAGAGGCCTAAGCCTGTTCTTTGGAAGCAGGGTCCCCAGAGCATTCATGTCTGTCCCTTAAGTCTTGGAATACAATAGGTGCTCAGTAAATGTTCAGTAAATCAATGAGCGACTTAGTAAATATGATTGGACAGGTCTTTTAAAGGCTCATTGTTCTTAGGCAGATGAAACCCAGAAAAACAATCTGCAGGCCTCCACTCAGAAGAATGGTAGCCTACACAGCTCCCTAGCACAGTCTGGTCAGCAGGGAGTGTGACTCCAAGTGGATGGGGAAGGCAGCTGTGGCCACCCAGTGGTCACTGTTACAGTTCTCAACCAAGTCTCAGCAAGTCTGCAAGGAAATGGTATGCTTGTGAATTCTTCCCCTTCTTTCCTTGGTGCATTCATTCAACAGATATTCATTAGGTCCCCAGACACTTCTAGTGTGTAAGATACATCAGTGAACAAAAAAATGTCCCCATACTCATTCAGCTTGCTCCCTAGTGATAGACACAGACAGTAAACAAGTAAGCAAGAGATTCATGCCAGATGATAATAAAGATTATGAAATGAGGGACCTGGGGTTGGGGACAGTCCAGAATTGTCAGGGAAGTTCACTCTAATGAGTTCTGATTGGTTAAAACTGAGCAGAGACCTGAAGGAACTGTGGAGGCGAGTCCTGTGGACCTGCTGAAGCAGGGACACTGCAGGGCAGAGGGAAAGATGCCAAAGCACAAGGAGGGTAGCAACAGGGGCCAGTGTGGAGCCAGGAGTCAGGAAGACTGCCAAAAAACAGGTCATATCTAGTCAGGGTGAGATTCAGGGGTCTTTAAAGGCCATGGTCCGACTTTGAACTTGTTTTTAATTCATACAACCCTATTATGTTACTTTTTTCATAAAAAATCATAAGGATCACACGATTTTGGACAACATTCCAAATTCAGACATCGTTTACTTAATTTCCCATCTTCAGATTTTCACTGTTTTTAATCTCTGCAAATACGAATATGAACCAAGTCATAGAAAACATGCACTTTTCCCTGATGCTTTTCTGGAGAAACTCTCAGCTAAGAACTCACAGAAGAACTCTTCAAATACTTCCAGAGAGCATCCATGATATGGCTTGTTATTGCACAGATTCAGAAAAGCAGTGAAACTGTAGCCTTCAAAACTGATTTCCATTAAGTATAATTCAGACAATGATAGGGCTGTTGCAATTGTGGCCAGCATTACAGGGTTTTCTAAAAAAATCCTGCTGTACATTGTTAATACCTAAAACAGATTGACATTCATATTGTGCACTTATATATAAGCAATTCTGAATTCAAGTAATAAACCTGCTGAGGATCCAATCCCTGTCCCACTGTGTTATGAGAACTGTAAGAGAGAAACAGCTTTGTAATCATAGAGTAGATCTCTCTCTGGAGGCAGAGTACCTGAGATCAAGATTCCAGGTCTGTGACTGCATTTCAGTTTTAGGCAGCTTTTCTTCTTCAGTTGTGTTCTCAGGAATATCAGTATCACCCAGCTCATAGTGTGATTAGGAGGGTTAGATCTGTTTAAGACCTAGTGGACAATATACATGTGATTCAATAACATATGATTGTGTGTTAAAGTCTCAAAATATTATTAATCATAAAAATCAAAACAATCTAGTCATTTACTTTCAAATTGAAATTAATTACATTTAAAACACTTCACAATTTCCAAACTTGCAAACCAATATAATCATCAACCACTCTAGAAAATTTTGTCCATCTATAAATTAATAATTGGGGAATGAATGACATTGAAATACTCTTAAGACAGCAATTTTACCATAATTAGTGAACCATCAAGGCATTTTATGTCTCCTTTGTTCATGTAATCTCAGGGTGATGGTGGAATGTGGTAGCTATTCCTGCACACCCACACTCCCATGGACCTCTTGAAGAGGAGAAAGGGGAGGAGGGAAAATGAAAGGCTCATTGAGCAATCCTTAGATCCAGCATAATTGGAAAACATGGCAGTTACAGAATCTGAGATTCCATGATTTCCTTATTTCTGTAGTTTTTCAAACCAACAAAGAGCTAAGAAGCAGATCCTGCCACAAACATACAGCATGGAAATCAATTTCAATGCACAGATAGTTCTTTCTTGTAGCTGAAAGGAAGCCATTGGGATGAAAGCATGGGCAATGCTCTGCCTCTGTGATAAGGCTTTTTGAACCTTTGCAGGAGACCAGGAGGACCTCTCCAAGGCCTGGTCCTGACAACTTGACTTTTTCCCCAGAATTCCAGAACTGATGCAGAATTGGAGTTCACTTTGGAGTCAATAAATATCAACTACCTCCCACAAAAGTTAGGAAAATAATAAATGGCCCCAAAAAGATGGGCACTTAGTATGTTTGGCCTTGTAATCTTGTTGAGGCAAGCAATTTGTAAACAAAACTTTGCAAATTTGCCCAGTGTTTTGCTGATTACCAACTGTGTTCAACACTAAAAAAAAAAAAAAAGAGAGAAAAAAAAAGTTGCAGAGACCAGAGAACAAGTAGAAAATCTCTGCAGAGATCAACTCCATAAACATTCACCAAGCTCCTGCTCTATGACAAACATTAGAAGGGACAAAAGTATTTGTAAAATTGAACAGAGAAAGGAAACTGGCAGTTATTTGGCATTTTTGTTAACTTATATTTTGTCTATCATGACCAAAGAAATAGAATCAGGATGGGATCAAGGGCTATGATTGTTCTTTCTAACAGGTAGGGGTAGCAAAGTATAGCTCACAGGACAATCCAGTTCACACTTGATTTTGGAAACAAAGGTATATCAAAACACAGCAAACTTGCTTTTTTATGAATTCTCTGTGGCAGTTTTTACCCTACAGAGTAGAGTTGAGCAGTTGCAACACAGATCACATAGCCAGCAAAGGCTAAAATAGGTACTATGTTCCCCTCTGCAGAAAGAGTTTTCCAAAGTCAGTTCCAGAATAGTGTCTGGCATGTGAGTAAGTATTTAATAACTTTGTTAAATGGATGGATACATAAATATATGAATGAATTATTTTACTTACTCTTCATAACAACTCAATTTCAAATAAATTTTAAGTTGTAGAACAGATTTGAACTGAGTTTGGTAACCTCCAAACTCATGTCCTGCCTACTATATCATATTTTCTTCCTAAAATCTTTCATATGTTTAGTGCTTCACTATTTATGAGATAGTTTTATTCTGTTCTTATTTGACCTTAGTGACACTCTTCTTAAAGAAGTATTATCATTGCCAATCCATTTTTCAATTAGGAAGGAAAAAAGAGGCTCAGAAATGTAAGTACTTCATCCTGCATCACTCAGCTGATAGAAAAAAGAATCTATACCAGGCTCTAGAGATGCCACTTGCCTTCAGCATGCAGAAGGGACCTATTTATCTTCATTTATCATCCATGCTCCTAGAGGTGTGATATATAAGGTGATATAAAGGTCATTTTATATACCTTTAAATCCTCAATGCCTAACATAGTTTGTGACTCACAATGAACAGTCCATAAACAGTTTCCAAGTAAATGTAATTCATTTTTCCACTTCACAGAAGATCACTGCACCAGTCCAACTCTTGTGCAAGGTTGACACAAGGTCAATCAGAGAAGAGGCTCATGGCCCAGCTCACAGCCTGGCTACGCTCTGCCTCACAGATTCCAACATGCAGGGCACAATCTCTTCTCCCCAAATTCAAGTTCATTGTATAAGACAAACCACAAAAATAAGGAGATTATTTTCTAATTTAAAAACATACTTCAATCTTATGTGAATTTCTCTACTAATGTCCAGTGATTTCCCTTCACGTTGCACACGCAGCAGCTGCTCTAGGTTTACAGCTCCACGCTGTTCATAGGTACACCAGCCTTCCTCTAAGAAGCATGAGACATTCTTCAAACATTAAGATGACAATACAGGATGAAATGTTTGATATAACTTTCCTTTTTTGAAATTGCTATAGAGCTTACAGGAAACATGATTAATAGCATAAAAATTGCTTCTATCTTTGGCTAACTAGCATCCGGCAATGAATCAACTCATCACAACTAAAGATAACATGTACTTTTCACTTGCTCAAATTTCTTAAAGATGACATGATATCAAGTGGAAATATTCCAAGTTCTGAAATATTTACACAGCAGTAAAAATAATTAAGACCCAAGAGACGAGTAGGGACAGTATTGTTCTGGACAGAAAGACAGACACAAGAAATGTGTGCTAACAGACACATAGATACATGAGCCTTTCCGAAGGGGTCTGGGACCTTTCCCAAGGCAGGCATGTCTTCTTTTAGAGTGATGGTTCAAAGACCTCTCCTATTTCTGAGATTTCTCTTTGCTCTCAGTTTGGGATTATATGATTAAAGTGAGAAATAATCTGTTCTGGACATTGCTCATGTGGCACTTAATTCATCTCTGTTTTTTTCTGAACTTGTAGTTTTTCAATTCAAGAGTGAAAAATTATACTATTAGAATGTACCAAAATATTTATAGACTAAAACTATTGACAAAGATGAGAGAAACAAATAGTCAAACATATTCCACTTTCTACGGATCCATTATTATATTTCAATAACGTGTTTTTACAGTCTCTAATCAGCTTGGGCTTCAGGAACTGATTCCAAGATTCCATGTTGAATTAATTTACAAAATTTGCATTGAGCCTACTTCCTCTTCAGTATATCCTCTCTTCCTTCCTGATACCATTATTACTGGACTAAAAGGATCAAATGATTAAAAGCCAGACACAGTGGTACACACCTCTAATTCCAATGACTTGGGAGACTGAGGCAAGAGGATCACAAGTTGGAGGCCAGCCTCAGTAGTTCACCAAGAACATCAGCAACTTAATAAGAACATTTCTCAAAATTAAAAAAAAAGTGTACAACCATAGAAACAAAAAATTGTACCCCATCTGTGTATAGTGAATCAAAATGCGGACTATAAAAATAAAAAATAAAAAAATAAAAAATAAAAATAGGACTAGGAATATAGCTCAGTGGCAAAGCACCCCTGGGTTCAATTTCCAGTACCAAAAAAGAAAAAAGGATTCCAACTATTATTTTTAATAATAAATACTGGGTTGGGGATATAGCTCAGTTGGTAAAGAGTGCTTGCCTTGTAAGCATAAGGCCCTGAGTTCAATCCCCAGCACTGCAAGAAAAAAAGAAAGGAAAATAATAATAACAAATACTTTCTCACCAACATAGTTAATACAAGTAAACAGAAAGAGATTATTTGCAAACAGATATGAAGATACTATTGCTCATGTAAGGTGTGGCTCCCAAAGATACTAGATTTCCTGATATGAGATGAATTGTGCAATTTATGATAGGTTAAGAGACTTTTCACTTTGAAATAACAAAGCCTGCATTTTCTAAGATGCCAGGTATAACAGAAGTAAGAGGAATTGATTGTTTTTATTTTCTCAGATTTTTTTATTCAAAAATACCCTGGTAAGAAAAATGCACTGCAATAATTATTCAAGAAAAAGATTTTAAAAACCAGGAGTGTTTTGCCTAATATTCTTTACCATAAAATTAAACCAGCTCCTTCACAGAAGGACTTTATTAAAAATGACAGTACACACTCTTGCACAAACCTATGCTTGACATTACTAAAGCCCTTTAAACAGAAGAATTAACAAATAGAAATTATTTCTAATTCTAGTTTTATTCAATTATTTACAATTACCTGACATCAGTATCTTTCTTAAAGATTTCTTAGACCACAGATAACCTAAGGCAACAGAAATACAAATGTCTTTCTGGTGAAAATAAGCACTTCTTCTCTGGCCGTATTTTGTAAATCCCATGCACTGTAACTTTAAGGATGCGTTCACTACTAAGCACTCTCTGGGTACTTCATGAAAGTTATCTAAATCAGTCAGTGGTTGTAACAGGCTGTAGTCCAAGGATATCTTACCTACCTCAAAATGCAGTGCATCTCTTTGGTCCTGAAATTTACTGAATTTTATTAGAAATCAGAATTGTTAAAAATTTTTTTATTCCTCTAACATGATTCAAGCCAGGATAAGGTGGTTACAGTGATGACTGAAGTGGTTCTCATTGGCTTTATGTTAATATCATTACCACTAAAAGCATTTATGATATGATGATTATGTGCTAGCACTTCACCAATGCTTTGCATATAATATCTCATTTAATCCTTTTATCAACTTGAAAGATATGATAATTGTTCTCATGCTACAGATAAGGAAACTGAGACTCTTTAAATGTCAAGGTGAGAAAACCAAAACATGTCTTAAATGTAGGTCTGGTGGATTCCATAATCTAAGTTTTTGTTTAGCTTTCTTTTTGCCCTAATTCTTTATTTCTAATATTTAATGTGCAAACAATTACTTAGATGGAAACAGAAATAAAGTCCATATAAATGCCTTATTTATAATATGGTTTAAATAGCCTTGCTTCTAACTTTAATCCTCACCTTGAGTTCATCAGCATTCTGGGACAAAAATATTGGGCCTATAATTAGAAGAATGATGGTCTGGCCTTAACTGTATCAATTTGCTGTGTAATTCATTTAACTTCCTGAGCAGGCTTCAGTGCTGACCTGAAAAATAGTAAGAATGGATTGTTTTATCTGTGAAGTCACCCACCATCTTGAATTTTTATAAGTTGTCTATTGGTTAAGAAAACCTTTTTTTTCTGAAAAGATACTCCTTATATTAACTGCAAAGATTATAATTTTTCAAAGTAATGTGATTTTAAGAAATGAGCTTCATCTTAAAAAATGAAGCCATGACTGAAATAGTCAAGTGAACAGTGTAAGTAGAATGACAGGAAGTACAATGTCCAGAGTATGTGACAGAGATTGCATTCATTGCTTTTACCAATGCTATATCAATTCTGAGAAATGTCCTTTTAATGCCGTTTTACAGAAAAGGATATTCAGCTCTAAGAAATTAGATTTCTTATCTATGCAGCTAGTAAGTGGCATTTCAGGGATTTGGACGTAGGTCTGCCTGACATTGTCCACAAAGTGGGAGCTAATTTACTGTTTCCCATTGGGTTAGGGTGTAGTTCTGGCTTTGTTAATACACTGTGAGACCCTCACATATTTCCCACTTTTGGGGGGGGGCACTCTTTAGATAGAATGTTTCTCTAAAGAGTGGAACTCCTTTCTTGAATCACAGACTGTGAGAGGTGGAAGAAGTTGGGGAGGTTATATAACCCAATGCTCTGCTGAAAATGAAGTTAATGGTGGGTGCTCAATCCTGTGAAGTAACTTGGAATCCTTTTAACAGGACGTGTTTGAAATGTACACTAAATGCGTTTCCCATGGCCTGAATGAAAGGAGATAAAAAGGGCATAAAACTCATTTCCAAAAAGAGACATTAGTGAGCCCCATTAAAATACAGAGGTTAAGAGCTCAAACCTTGGAGGCACAGAGTTGAGGTCAGTCCTTATACTGACACCTAATAGTTGTGACAAGGCTAGGCATTTGCTGTAAACTCAACAAGCCTCAGATTCCACATCTATGAAATGGGAATATAGCAATATACTTTAAAGTATTACTATGAAGATTAAATGTGATATTCCACATAACTTCACAACAGGCACACATAAAAGTACGCAATTATTATTTTCCTCTAAACTAAGGGAGAGAACAAGAAACTGCAGCCATTACTTAGTTTTGACATCAAAGGTCCCCAGTCTTTCTCTTATATCCCCCAATGCCATTATAAAGAAATTGTATTTCACTAAAGATAAACTTTACTCATGATTCAATAATTGACCTACATCTTTTAACTAATTATTCTAGGTCTGAATAGCAATTGCATTAACAACAAAACTTTTACCAGCAAACACACTGATTCCAACCTGCCATTATAGAGCTTCAGCACTCAATATAAATCTCAGACTGGCTAAGGGCACCAGCACAGACCAGGTAGCAACCTATGCAACCTCTAATCAAAAATATTTGGCGAGAACTGAAAATGTCAGAAAATGAGGAGGCTAAGGAGAGAGCATGAGGTAAGACAGGCACTTGAGCCTCAAGTATGAATAAGATGGATGGTTAGTGATAGGGCTGCGCCAGAAATTGGTAGCGTGGATGATTTGTCTTGGATGAGCTTGTCTCAAACAATAATTCTTGTTTATGTGCAATTTTCACACTACTTTTGTTGGAAAATATGAAGTTTCTCAGCATAGGACCTCAAGTTCTTCCAGGGAACAATTATAATAAATAGTTTTAGAACTACAACAAAGTTGGCACAGATGGGAGCAATCAGGGAACAAGGACAGTGGGCAGCGAAGGAGAAATGGCACAGGAACAATAAACTCAGATGAATGGAAACTCAAAGAGGGAGGGAAATCATCACTGTAGTGTGAGCTCTTCCTTCTGTCCCAGGGAGTGGACAGTGATTTCTAGAGCCTCCCCTCCAACTTTCTATCACCTCTTCTTTTTTAAACCACAAATTAAGAGCATATGGAGGGCAGAGAACACACCTTTCATCCCTGTCTGCCTAACCATGGTAACTCAGTAAATGCTAGTTGAAAGATCGATTAAAATCTGAGTAACCGCTGTAGTAAGAAAGTATCTAAACAACAATGCAACATTTTCCTACTCCAACTCAACATTACCATTTTCTACAAGTTAATGTGACTGACTGGTTTATTTTTTCCCTGTGAGTGTAAACTACTAAGCAATGTGTTTGTGAACCTTCTCCACTGTTCAGGGTGGGTGGCTGTAGAACTAAGTTCTCTGCTGCTAATGGTCTCAGTGTCCTATTACTATAAACTAATCTGTTTAAAGTTTGAGAGGAAATGCATGATCTTATGGCCCTTTCCATCTAAACAGTCTGTGAAGATATTTATTTTTTTAAATTATGGTATTTGCAAAAACTACACATGTGACATCTCTTTGGACACAGGAAAGAAGTCTAGCCTAAAATCTAAAATGCTAAAGTAAGGTAGTATGGAATATCAAAAAAGTCATTCAACAGGGAGTTATGACATCTGAATCCAGGTTATGTCTCAGTTTTTACATGTCATATTGAACACATTATTTACTGTTTGTGAACTTCTTTTCCCCATCTGTAAATTAAAGGGGTTAGAAAAGAGTAACTTCAAAAGCTTCCTCATAGTCCTAAAGCTGAGTCTGGTAATAGTTTAATATGGAACCAAACATACACCACAAACATGTATAATGCTCTCAAATAAGTAAACATGGAATTTACTATTTAAGTAAGCCACTGCAGAAAAAAATTAAGGAAAAGAGATGTCTAATGGAATAATTTACCAATGAAGAAAATGAAAATTAAATAGAATTTGAAGAAACAAATGAGGAAGGAAAAGATTTTGATGGTTTTCCAAAACTAAAGTTAAGCCAAGATGTTCAGCAAGAGTTTAGCAACAGTTAAGATAAAAACTACAGGATTTGAACAAGTTGTTCTAATTTTAGCATCAAATAAAAGCTTAAAATGGAAATTAAACCACTTAACTCCCACAAGATGGGGAAATCAAAAAATATTTATAATATCAAACAAAACAATGTTAATTGCAAAACTATTTAAGTTATTTATGACTGAAAAAACTGTCAACATAACACCTATATTTAAACTACTTCCTATAAAGCAATCTAAAAAGATAAAATATGTTCAGTTTCCCCAAAATACCCATATAAACATTTATATAATGTTCTTAGGAAAACACTGAATAGTGCTCATGAATAATCTTAAAATTTAATTAATCTTCACATAGTATTGGATCCATGAGGAAATGTTTTAATTTCTACAGGAAACAGCATTATAAAAATTATTTGATTATGGCTCATTTATATGTTGAGCACTATGAATATCAGAGAGTATTATCACATACATCCACAGAAGGGAAAACGTCCCTATCCTGTATAATTTCTTAGGTCCCAAACCCACCCTTTCCTGCTACATGTGGGCAGACCAGGCACAACATAAAGTGGAGTGCTGGTCTACTCTTCCTGTTCAGTCTTAGTTCTAAACCACACCTGGACTCTTCTCCTTGCAGTTGATTTCATACTGCCTTTTAACATCTGTCTACTGATCTTACAGCACATTTCCCCATTTTCATTCTTAGCTGGCCTCCTGAATTCATCAGCTTCTACCACTATGCTAGCATTCAGCTTGGTTTTTCTGAGCCATGCTCATTTTATGATGTGAGTCCTCTGACCATCCTGAATTTTCACCCTTGAGGATTCCATTTGGCCCCAGGTCTTTCTACCTCAATGTGGGATGCGGATGGGAATACCATTTCTTGTCCTCAGTCTATTCAAGAAAACAAGATCAGTGTTTTTATAACATTCTAATCAGTAGTGCTATGGGTTGGAGTATGATTTGCCCTCTGATATTCATATTGGAATTTAAACCCCATTATGAGATTTTAGGAAATGGAACCAGATGTAATCTTCAAGAAGTGGTTAAGGAACTGTCTTTATGAATGAATTACTCTGTTCATGTAATTAATGGATTAATAAATTAATGGATTATTTCAGGAGTAAGTCTGCTAACAAAGCAGTTTTGTGTAGGTCTCTAGCTCTCCCTGTCTCTAGCCACATGATAGCCTGAGCTGCCTTCTCTTCCAATAAGAAGGTCATTTCCAGATGGGGCCTCTCAACTTTGGACCAAAACCACAAAACAAAATAACTTCTTCGCTTTATAACTTACCCATCTTTGGTATTGTATTATTGGCAACAGAAATCAGACAAAGACAACATGTAAGCTTTATCACTGGTCAAGGTTACATAACATTGAAAATGCCTCACCACTGTGATTATTTTAACTGTTGAATGGGCATACAGAAAAATGAGCAATTTAATTTGAAAAGATCACAATTATTGTTCATTTTATCAATAAGTAATTATTAAGCACCTACTATATGTCAAACACAGTGCCAGGAGCTAGGAATCAGCAGTGAAGAAAATAAACTCCATGAATATGGATATATTCAAACCTAGTGTGAATAATTTTTTGGCAAGTAATTGTAAGTTAGATGAAAGTTTTAAAGTAAAGGTTTAAATACTGCAGTAATACATACCAATAATAAAAGATAAATAGTTTATCGTGGGATGCCAAAGAAATATCAGTAAGCAAGGAAATCAGGGAAAGGACCTTACAAATTATTCCATCTAAGTGCTCAACTTACAAATACAGTCATTTTGGACTGAAAAGAGGGAGTGACCTGCTTGTCCCATGGTGATAATAGTACATTTATTTCTTTGCCTCATTATTTATTTTCTAAATGGAACCATTCAAGCCAAATAACAAGTTAAGAAGATGACAAGATACAGACTGGTGGACCAAAGGCAAGCAATAAAAAAAGGTTATGGTAAACGAATATTTAGAAATGTTGAATCTACTCAATGAAAATGTTATAGATAAAAAGAGGATGATATGAAGAAAAATAAATGTTATACACTGACAGCACAAGTAGTTCTTTTGATACTTCCTTTCTAAAAACAATATTATTTTTAAATAATAAAGGCACATCAGTATTTCAAAATACACCTGCACAATTAGCTTAAAACTCAGTTTTGTTCTATTACCTACTTTAACTTCAGCTCATCTTAAAGGTTTAGATGATACTTTATGTTCTCTAAGATGACTTAGTCTGGCCACAGAGAGCTTGTTAGAACTCCTGCCATCTTGACTGTTTGCAATTCCTATGGCCATTTATTGCTATTTATGTGCATAAGAGTATTTTTATTTGTACACTGTTTTAAGCTTCAGGGCAGCAGGAACTGTATATCAATCAAAGTTTTGGGCCTACATTCTCCTGTTAAACAGTAGCAGGAAATCCTATCTATGGTAAGCAGACACCTAGGATGGCCCTTCAAGATTCTCACCCCGTGGCATACACAACCTGTATAAAGTCCTTCCCTTGAGTTTGGTAAGGAGTTGTGCATATGATGAATTCTAAAGGAGAAGAAATTTTTGCAGATGTAATTAAGAACCTTAAGCAAATAACTCTGAATCAATCAAAGTCAGATTCGAATTATTGGTTGGATTATACTGAGTATACACCTGAGATAATCAACTTAGAAAAGGAAAGGTTTCTTTTGGTTCATGACTTTAGAGGCTTCAGTCCTTGATCTATTGGCCCTATTGCTTTGGTTCTATGGTAACGCATTAGGCAGAAGCTCATGGTGGAACAAAAGCACTAATCTCATGACTGGGAAGCAAAAGAGAGGAAGAGGAAGGAGCTGGTCTCTTTAATGGGCACACCCGCAATGACCTAAAGACCTCCTTCCAGGCCCACCTCCTCAAGGTTCTACCACATTCCAATAGAACCTTCCTGGAGACCAAGTCTTTTAACATCACGGCCATTGATAAGCTGTTCAGACCCAAACTACTGCAGTAGCCTGACCTAGTGAGATTAATTCTTTACAGGAAACTGGAAGCTTCAGATGGTCTCCTGCAGAGCTTGAAAGAGCTACCATGAATTCTGCAGCTGCAAGGAAATGAGTTCTGCCAATTCTGTACTTGGAAGAAGACTTTTTACCTCAGATGTGACTGTAGTTCCAGCCAAACCCTTGATTGCAGTCCTGTGAGACTGAGCAGAAGGTCCAGCTAAGCTGAGCCCACACTCTTTATCCTCGGAAAGTGTGAGATAATCAATGAGTATTGTTTTAAGCCAAAAAGTTTGTATTAAATGGTGGTGAAGCAATCAAGAACCGGCATCACATCCATGCTGATTGTGCACACCTGTGTAGGGTGGTCTGGAAAGAAAGAAACTGGTTTCTTGAAGCACACACTGATAGTGTATTAGTCATCTCAGGCTGCCGTAACAAAATACCACAGACTGGGTGGTTTAGATCACGAACATTTATTTTCTCATGGCTTCAGAGGGCCAGAGTTCAAGTTCCAGTTGCCGGCAGGGTTAGTTTCTGGTGAGGTCTCTCTCGCCTTTTGCCTTGTCCTCACCTGGTCTTTCTTCTGTGCACCGGTCTAGAGAAAGATCCAGTGTCTCTGTATAAGAACACAAATCCTATTTAGTTTGGGTTCCATACTTATAACCTCATCTAGCATAATCTCCTCCTTACGTGCTCTGTCTCCAAACACAATTACATCAGGGGCTGCCTATTTGGATTTTGAAGATGAAGTAGAAATTCAGAGTAAAACAAAGACTTAAGTCTGACAGAACAGCCACATTATTCTGGTGGAATACTATGCTTCATTTTGGCAGAAATTATCCAGGAATAGAGGGTTAGAAAGGGATGTGGGATTTTGTTGGAATTTCAACAAGAGTTATACAAGAGTAATATCTACTTGACAACAAGAAATACAGGACAAAAGTGTTAAGTAAGAGGTTTACATTCAGCCAAAAAAAAAATTATTTAAGTGCTAACAGTTATAGAAAAATCTTAACTTAGTTTTTTTCAATTTTTATTCTTATTTTTGTTATTTATTTATTTTTAGATTGATGAATAAAAAAATGCACATATGTATTCTATGCAGCACATCATTTTGAAATATGTCTGTGCCGTGGAATGCCTAAATGGAACTATGTAACATAGGCATTCTTATGGTTTAGATATTAGGTGTCCCCCAAAATCTCACATGTGAGACAATACAAGAAGGTTTAGAGGAGAGATGATTTGGTTATGGGAGCCTTAACCCAATCAGTGTTAATCCCTTGAAAGGTAGGTCACTGGGGGTGTGCCTTTGAGTCTATATGAGCTGAGCTTAATCTCTCTCTGCTTCCTAAAGCCATGTTCCCAGTTGCTTTTCTCCCCCATGTCTTTCTGCTATGATAATCTGCCTCCCCTCCAGTCACTTTAAATAAAGTACTTTAAATAAAGTGGTATACAATTTAAGACTCCACCAAAGTCCAACCATGCCCATTATCTCATGAAATGTCCCAGGGCCAATAAGGAGAGTTAAAAATAGGGGTTTTCAAATTTGGTGCTATAACAGAATTACTTGTGGTGTTTCCAAAGGTGCAGACCAACAGGACTCACCCTAGTCTTACTAATTAGATCTTGGAGCTAGGTCTGGACACTTCTAAAAATTAAAGTCTTCCCAGGCATAACTAGAGCATTGATCTGAAACAAGCTGGCAAGACATTTCTCACGTTTCTTTATCATTTTGTCACCATGATTAGCTAAGCATTCCTACCAGAGACTATTTTTAGCTTCATCCTACATGGAGGAAACTCAAGTTTAAAAGAGTTCAGAAGTGATCCTGCCTCATTTGCAGATGCAAAATGAAAGATCACAATCCAGGACTGTCCAACTCCAAAGCATGCTCTTTCTGCTACACTAAGCTTCCTTCCTGGATCTGTAAAATCTCATATTTCATCCAGAAACCTCTGAGTGTATGAAGACTTCCTTAGTATCTACACATTCAGCTACACCACATAAAAGGATGAAAAAGCAGTCACTGCCTCTAAGAAGCTTATAGGTTAGTTTACAGAAGAAGAAAAGAGTAGACAAACACAGAAGAAGGATGATGTTCCACGGTGCTCCAGGAAACCAGAACCAACAGGATTATGGTGTCAGTCAGCATCCCATCACTATAACAAAATACTGAGATAATCAACCTCTATAGAGAAAAGGGTCATTTTGACTCACAGTTTTGGCCGTTCTAGTCTGTGATCTATTGGCCTCAAGCTTTGGGCCTGCCATGTGGTAGGAGCATGTGATGGAACAAAACTGCTCAATTCACAGCCAGAAAATAAAAGAAGAGACAGAATAAGGGGCTGCAGTTCCACAGTCCCTTTCGATAATGTGTGCCCAATGACCCAGAGACCTTCTCCTAGGCCCTGAATCTCAAAGGTTCCACTCCTGTCCCAATAGCAAAACCCTAGGGAATAGGCCTTTAACACATGATCTCTGGGAGGTACTGAAGATCTAAGCTATGGCAGGTAGATGTTAACTTCAGAAACAGATTTTATTAAGAGGTACCAATGCATGTGATTACAGAAGTAGAGAAGATGTAAAATCCAGCCTGAAGTTTAGAAACCCAGGAAAGCTGGTGGTATAGTTCCACTCCAAACCTGAATACCTGAGACCGAGGACACAAGACACAATAGAGTGAAGCCCAGCCTGCGTCTGAAGGCCCAAGACCAGAAAATCCATATGCAAGGGTAGGAGAAGATGGATGTCCCAGCTTTAGCAAAGAGGGGTAATTTTCCTTTCCTTCACCTTTCTGTTCTATTCAGGTCCTCACTAGATTGCATGATGCCCATCCACGTTGTTGAGAATAGATCTTGGTCTATCTATTCAAATGCTAGTCCTTTCCAGAAACATCTTTGACACATACAAAAAGAATATTTTACAAGCTATCAGGACTTCCTTTAGGCAGGTCAAGACAACAAAGCATTAACCGTCACAAGTAGAATAACTAATATAGTTCCAGCCATGATAAAATGCGGTAAGAGGCCTTAGACAGTTTACAGTGAAATGCCTGGCCGGGGGTTGGGAACAGAGGGTGACGAGTGAAGCAGGGAACATAAAGAAAATGGAAGTGGTGTCTGAGCTGGTTTTTACAGGTACCCTGACACCTACTGTTTACAGAGTAGAGGACAATACAGTAAGAGGTCTCTTTCTTTTCTTCCCATCACCACCTTCCAGAGGCATGCCTCTAGTTGCATGGTCCACCTTCTGAAGGACTGACTCAAAAAGTTCTCCAAACAGGCCAAAAGCAACTTGGAAATTTTTGGATGGAAAATTCTGGGGTCCCAGGTATTTAAAATCTGATATAGAAGGCAGGAAAGAATAGCATGTGGGCTTAGGAAGGATGTAAGTCTTTGGTTCTTATTGATTTTGTGTTTTTTTGAGAAGTAAAGCTAAGGATGACTAGAGTGGGTTCTTTAAATCTTAGGGCCTGGATTTTCCTGAAGGTAGTGCTTTTTATTGTCACAGTCATAAAGAATTTGGCAGACAGTGTCGGGGTAGGAAGGAGCAGGCAAGGAGAAAGGAGAACATTCTTGGCAGAGAGAAATAAATACATAAAATGTTAAGAAAAGGGTAGCAAAGGAATGGTCAAGGAGTGAGTAATTCAAAAGTTTATGAGAAGCAGAAGGCTTACAAAGTTCTTGCTTCCTGCAGGGTTTCCCTCTTATTCTCTCCCTGTGATCTTTGCCTCCTTAATGGGTTGAATTGTGTCCCCCTTAAAATTCCTATGCTAAAGCTCTAATCCCCATCACCTCTGTGACCTTCTTTGGGAATAGGGCTGTTGCTGCTATAATTTTCAAGATAATGTCATACCAGAGTAAGGTTAGCTCACACTCCAATATGACTTTCATCCTTATAAAGAGAGGAATTCGGGCAATGGCTACTGAGCCTATGGATGCAGAACCCATGGTGCAGTGGCTCCTGAATCATTACTTGCTGTACAAAGCGGATGTCAGAGGGAAACCCTGTGAGTATAGGACAGCTCTCTAACAGAATATGTGTCACCACATTGGCAGGACCTCATGCAGTTCTTCACAGTAGAAAAGCAATCACAAGTATTTCCTATCAGATCAGTACTAACTGTAGCAGACCTCAAACCAGGTCTCTGGGAAATGTCAGTGGGGGCAGAGTTTCTAACAGAATTTGCACCTTGGTGTAAGATTCACAGCTCAAAGGAGAGGATATGCCATATCTAGCCTTGTTAGAGGACGGTTGATGGAAGTAAAAGAGAACATTGTCCACAAGCCATCTGTTCTTCAAGAAAAGCCATCCACTGAAGGCCACACTGCAGTTATGCTCCCCAAATTTGAAGACAGTGAAAATAACGGATGGGTTACTGACAGAAACAATATGAAGAGGTCATGGTGAAAGGCATTAATGCCGCCCAGCTGCATCATGAAGACTGAAATGGAGTGGAAAGCAGTGCAGGCCTGATCCTTCCCCTATCCTAGTTTCCATCCTTTACCTTTTGTGTGTGTGTAAAGGGACATATGTGTTCATTTGTTACTCGTGCTGGTGGGAAGTAGGTTTGGCAGCAGCCTGGGTGGACTAATCAAGATGTGGACTTGGTTCCCATTTGTCTTCAATCTTCCAAATCCACCCTGTTCTCTTGCTTTTATCAACTGTTTGTCTAATTAAAACATCAAAGCTCTTTGAGAAAAATTTGGAGATCAGAAAAATTTAAGTAGCCAAGTAAAAGTAATTTACCCATCAGACTTATAATCTGGATATAATACTATATTTTGATATACTTCTGTTAAAATGTTATGGCATGCTTACTGTTTTTGCCACAGTTTTCTATCAGTTCAATATTTTGGAAAAACAAAAACAAAAACAAAAAAGCTAACCAGCCTTTCTTCAGTGTGACATTACCAAAAAGTCTGGCCCCATCCCTTTTGCCTCAACTCCTCTGTGGTTGCAGGGAAGAAGCAGGGGTATCAAGTGCACCTTCTCAGCATCTCATGAAGATGGGCCTCTCCTCTGCACCAAAGTAGATCTGTGACACTGACTTCTTAAACGGAAGACACATGAAAGGCTCGGCTGGGGCTTTCCTATACATTGAGGCATTACAATATAGTGTTCATATGGATCTGGCAAAACACAAGTTGGAGTCACTTGGTCTCACACATTTTAGGTAGTCAACTTCTTGCAAAGAAATGACAGAATAATCATCCAAAGGCACCGGTGCCTTTGAACCAGAACAAAAGCTTTCACATTTAAAGTAGCGGAAATAAAGAATCAAAACCCCACTGAACTTCTGGTTTAAGATTAGATACTTGGGCTAGAGTTGCCATTCATGGTGCAGCCCTTGCTAACATGCATGAGGCCCGGGGTATAATTCCCAGCACCATAAAGAAACAAAAGGAAGGCTGGGGGTAAAGCTCAGTTGGTAGAGTGCCTGCCTCACAAGTACAAGGCCCTGAGTTTGATCCCCAGCACCACCACCACCAACAAGAAGAAAAAAAGAAAGGGATTACATGTTTAGTTTACACTGAATTTCAAAATAAGAATTTTGTATTTTAAGGACTGCAACAAATACATAGATTTGCATATCCTGGTTTTTTAATAAAACAGTTTCATACAGAAAAAAATAAAGAGAAATTCATCAGAGAGACATGAATGCAAAAAGAAAACCATTAGAAAATAAAGCTAGAGATTGAGCTAATGCTTCTATAAGCCAAGAAATGGTAAAGATGGCCAGCAAACAACACACTGCCCCCTTATCCACATCATGCTGCCTTCTCCTGGATGCCTTTCCATTTCTCTTACAAACATCATTCTCACCTCCTCACCTATGTTCCCAGTCCTCTTCGGAAGTGCCCAAGCTCACCATGCTACAGATGCACATGCAGCTGTCCTCTCTCTGATAAGCTGGCAGCTTCTGTGGACAACGAAAGGGAGAGAGTCATCACTTTGAACTGAGGCAGCACCTGGCACATGGTAAGCCCTCCATATACATGGGACGACTGGCAATGACCTGCAGGAAAAACTTACATGAGCAAAAACTGTGGGAATGTGTTCTTGGTCACAACTGTAAGAACATCATTTCTCTTGAAAGGTATCTTGAGACTCAATTTTTGGCACCTTGTCTGTGACAGACATTGCAATACCCACTAGTGATGCAGAGATGAACAGACTTAGCCCATACTTAAAGGAACACACAGCCTAGTGAAGGAAACTTTTAAATAAACTTCCACAATATAATGTGGTAAGTAAGGAGTTGGAATTGAGCAAAGGGTTAATTATATCGGAATCCCAAAGAGGAAGGACCATACTCATCCAAGAATTGAGAGAGAGGGTATGGTGAGGTGGTAAAGGGTCAGGGACAGTGACAGAAGAACAAGATCAGAACACTGGCCTCCTCACTCTCTTTTAGAGGTGACTGCTAACACACAGGCCTACATTGTTGATCTTAGCTCTCCCCACAATGTTTATTTGAACAATTCAGCATTTCACTGAGTAGCAGGTGATTAAGCATGAATTTACAGAGAAGGGATCAGTAGGTGGCAGAGTTAGAAAACAGCCACCGCCTGTAGTCAGTGGTTACCCCTACCAGGAATGAGATCTGCAAAGACAGCAGGAGGGATCATTATAATGAGTTTGCAACAGATTGGAATGCAAGTCCACAAAGTACAAGACTGAGGGCAGGGATCTGCCACTGTGAGTTGCTCAGATGGAATCGACCCAGTTCTTCAGAAAGGGCTCCTCAGGACACAGTTTTAGCAGACTCCTGACACTCAAAATAAAACTCCCTTATGCTTGCCATCTTGGAATGCATATTCCCGATTTAGTATGTAATCATACCATGAGGCGATGACTCCTCCTTTCTCTATCCAAATACGTTGGTCTGCTAGAGCTGCCATAACCAAGTACCATAGATTGGTTTGACTTAAAATCAGAAATTTATTTTTCTACAATTCTGGAGACTAGAAAAGTATGAGGTCAAGATGTTGGTAGGATTGGTTTCTTCTGAGATCTCTCTCTCTGGCTTATAGACAGTCACCTTCTCCCTGTGTGTTTACATGATTTTTCATCCACATCCATCCTTGTCCTACACTCTCCTTATAAGGACACAAGTGACATTGCATAGGGCTAATGGCCTCAATTTATACCAACTATCATTTTAAAGATATGACCCAATCTTGTTCTGAGGCATTGGGGGTAACAACTTCAACACAAGAATTTGGAGAGGATGCAATTCAGCCCCAAACACCCAGAATGAGTTCTGAGCTGGAGCACTTTCTATCTGCATTAGACTAAGATTTTGCTTTTAATGAGTGCTATTGTTTGAATATGGGTAACATGCCCCAAAGGTCCATTTGTTGTTTGGTCCTAAAGTGTTGCTAGGGAAGTGGTGAAACTTTGGGGAGATGTGACCAAGTGGGAGGGCCTTAGGTCACACTGGTGGCTTGCCCTCAAAGGGGACTGTGAAACTCTGCCTGTTCTCTCTCTCTGCTCTGATATTCATTCCCAGCATGATGTGCTACCAACAACCACTCTCAGCTGAAAAGAGCCAAAGCAGGTGCCATACCTTTGAACCTCCAAAACTGTGAGCTAAATAAACCTTCTCTCTTTATAAGTTAAGTTGTGTCAGGTATTTTGTTGCTGTATCACAAAGCTGTCTGATTCAACAAGGAATGAATCTCTGAATTCTGAGTGTGGAGAGTCATCTCCCCAACATCCATCACTTAGCAGAGGCGGATGCTCTCTAAGATAACTAATGAGACCTGGAAGGATGGGCCCCGAGGAAGACAGGTAGATGGAGCTTAATACTGTTTTGTAAAGAAGAAGGAAGGCTACAACCCGGAAGTATTTCTGATAAATTGTCAGGGAGATTTTAGAAAAAGAGATATGAACCTCCAAGCCTCTGGAAATTTATTCTGATTTTGTTTCTCATTTTGAGTATTTACTTTCATACCTAATTTGGTATTTATAATTTTTGCATTTTTTTTCTTAAGTTTCAGACTCCTGAAAAAAATTAGATCTTCTCTATTCAAAGACGATTAAGCACATCAATTATTTTATCATATCTTGGACACTGAATTATCTGCAAATCTAGGATGAGTCCCCACAATTGGTCATGCTCAAGATGGAGGCAGGAAAAAGTTGAAATTGAAAAACTCATACAAAATGTGTTTTATCTATAGAACTCCACAAAATTGAGACTAAAATTTCACAGGATTTAACTGACAAAATTTGTGTACTGATGCTGTCCACCCTTCATGGAACCTACCCAGATCTGCATTGTTTAGTCTTAGCCTAATGTCAGGTTAAAATACCCTACTGTAGAGAGGAAGAAATTAAGACTTTCAGCAGCGAATAGTTAAAAAGGCTTAGACTGATTCTGAAATGATCTTTCACAGAAACTAGAAGACTCTTATTCTCAGCAACTAATTCCCATCTCAACCAAGCCATATCTTTACAAAGCAAGTCAAAGTGAGGCAGACAGGACACACAACTCATGTTCAACAAACCTTATATAGCACATAGCAATTGATAATCCCAGCTGCTCAAATACACACCACACACACTTGCAAGTTTAAAGTTCAAGGACTACAAGATCTATACATCAAAAACTATGATGCCTTCAGACAAAGCTGGTTGTACTCAAAAATCTCATTCTCCTGTTATTTTGGTCTCTAAATGCCAGTCCCACTAAGTGTGGCTCAACTATTCCTGAATAATGAACTTATATTTGGATTTTAACTTGTGATAATTAATTACACCTCTCTCTCTCATTTTAGTTTGAAAGTAGTTGAGAGTTAAACATGGATAATTTCCAAAGAGGAAGACCACACTTTAGATATATTATTTAAAATCACTAGGTAGAAAGGTAAGAATTAGGAGAGTAGTCACAATGGACCTCTTAATACTTTCTTCAATTTTCAGTTTACTCATTAACTGAACAAACAATTGTGGACATGCCCAACTGACCAGACTCTGCCATGGTAATCTGACAACAGAGCAAAGTGATGATCCAGAGGAACCTTCTAGGGTAGTTAGATGTGAAAAAAATAAATAAATAAATAAAAATAAAACAAAACATAATCTAGAAGGAACTGAACTAGACTTCCCACTTCCAAACTTATCCATTAGATAAGTCAAATCTGTACTTATGGGGAGCAGTGAGTAGAACTGAGAAGGGCAAAAGAATGGAAGAGTCCTCCCCCAGACCACGGAAATGTAAAGAACAGGCTGCCACCTGACACTATTGGCAACTAATAGCTCATGTCCCTACATACCTCCATAGATAGATCCACAAAAAATACTCAGTGATGCAAACAATGATATACCAATATTCTTATTTTAACATTAGGCCAGGAAAAGATCTAAACAATAAGGAAAAAGTAGAGTATGTTTGCAGTACAATGTTTTATAAATACTCTTAATGAAATAAAAAGATATGCCATAATGGTGAATTTTAAAAAGGCAACAAAATGGTACCACAACATAATCCCAACATATTTTTTATCTTTTTCAAAAAAAAATCAAGTAGACTTTTAAAAATTAAAGGTAAATTTTTTTCTTACATAATTATGTATTTTCTACAAGAAAATATCATTAATGTGATCAGGAAAAGGTTGGTTTTTTCCCCCAAAGCTCCCAATCTACTATGTTTATTATGTATACTAATTTAATAAAATAAAACAGTATTTCATATGTAGACCTCATTCTTAAGTCACAAATTAAACAAAAACCTTCTAAGCCTGTAAAGTATGTGATTTTAAAAAATTATTGATGAATGTTTTTCTCATGTCATAGATTTCCCAAATGTTCTATAAGAAAAATATAAGATAATATGATCAGAAAAAACTTGTTTGGTTCCATATTCCCCATTTTATTCAATCCATTATGCTTATTACAAATACTAATCTAATAAAATGAAAAATAATTTCATATCTAGGTATTATATTTAGATCTCATTTAAATAACAAATTAAACAAAAACAAATCTTCAAAACTTGTAAAGTATATGACCATCATAGATAAAAATAAATATTCATATCTGTGTGGATATTCCTACTCTTTTCACAATATCAGGAAGAAAATAAATATTTTATCCTGTAATTGCAATTCACCTACAAAAAGGAGACAAACATCTAAAATATGTATTGACTCTAGAAAAGCTAATCAATGGTCAAATAAATTGTTTTCTTTGAAGAACACAGCAATATCAACCTTTAATTATATGTGATTAGGAATGCCAGATAAAATACTGTATAACCAATCAAATTTGAATTTCACATAAACAAACTTAGGGCCTCATGTGTGCTAGGCAAGCACTCTACCTGTGAGCTATACCACAGCCCACAATATTATTAACTGTAAGTATGTCCCTTGTAATTTTTGAGAGGGCAATTGAAATATTCAGAGCACGCCTAGACTAGAACTTATTCCTTGTTGATCTGAAAGACAAATTTAACTGGAAACCTTGTATTTTTATTTGTTTATTCTGGCAACTTTGTTCATGACATCCTTTCAAAAAGCCATACTCTCTACTCTGAATATCCATTACTCCAGTTCCAGCAAAGGATAGAACAATTGAATTAGCCAGAAACCAGTTCATCAAGCTAAAACTAGAGCTTTCTAATTCAGAGGAAAGCACTCCCAGGGAGGATACTTAAAGAGACTCCATGCTAATAAAACTGGCTGTGTTCGCTGCACTGTAATTGCATTTGCAGATCTCTCCCTGTTCCCAGCCGTGTTGTACAGTCTCAGATAAAACAAGAACAGCAGGGAATCCAAGCGCCCTCATTTCCAGACTAATCCTAAATGAAATATGTAGGAGTCCTGCGATCCTCCCCACTCCGAGTGCAGCCCCAGCTACACCGCTGCACCAGGGAAACAAATGGAAAATTGTTATGAGATGCTAGGAGTATTGCTTTCCAGAAAATGGAAACAGAGACAAGGTCTTTGGATAGAGACACTGTTTGCAGAGACCAGTAAGAAGAGTAAGAGAAGACAGTGTACAGAAAGCAGATCACACAGAACATGGGGACCATTCACTGAAAGACTGAGGGAAGAGAAATGATAGGACATCATTCATGTTGTAGAAGGACCACTCTGGTTGCTACACAAAGTAGAGTACCAGCAGTAGGAGGCGACAGTTAAATTAAGAATTTGAGAGACCAAGGTAATAGTGTACTGAAGTAAGACAACAGCAACAATAGCAAGCATTGGTGGGATTTTGGATATATTCTGAAAGTAGAATATATAAGTAGAATATATACAAGTTGACATAACTTGTGCACATGTTTGACCCAGTGTGTGAAAGAACTGTGTTATAGAGGTTGACTTCAAGGTTTGACATGAGAGACTAAGTGAATAGAGGTGCATTTTACTGAAATGAGAAAGGCTGGAGAAGATGCAGATTTGTGGAGAGAGATGGGCATTAGATATCAAAAATTCTGTTTTCAGTTTGTTAGTTTGAGATGCTCTTCCGAAATCCATATGTTGATACTTTACAGGAAGTTGGATTTATGAGTCTGGAGTTAAAGATAGAGTTTAGGATCCATTCCAAGTTTTCTAAGGAATCTCCACACTGCTTTCCAGAGTGGCTGCACCAACTTGCACTCCCACCAGCAATGCATGAGTGTACCCTTTTCACCATTTGACCCTGCTATCCCACTCCTTGGCCTATACCCAAAGGACTTAAAATCAGATTACTACAGTGATGCAGCCACATCAATGTTCACAGCTGCTCAATTCACAATAGCTAGATTAAGGGTATTCAGTAGATGAATACCCTTCAGTAGATGAATGGATAAAGAAACTGTGGTATATATACACAATGGAATATTACTCAGCCATAAAGAAGAATAAAATTATGGCATTTATAGGTAAATGGATGATGTTGGAGACTGTTATGGTAAGTGAGATCAGCCAATCCCAAAACCAAAGGCTGAATGGTCTCTCTGATAAATGAATGATGATGCATAATGCGGGGGGGAAAGGTGGCAAGAATGGAGGAAGGATAGATAGCATAGAGGGAAGGGAGGGGTGGGGTCAGGGTGGGGAGGTAAAAATAATAACAGAATGTGTGACAGATACCATTGCCCTGTGTACATGCATGAACACACAGATGGTGTAACTCTACTTTGTGTACAACCAGAGAAACAATAGCTGTACTCCATTTGTGTTCAATGAATCAATAAGTAAAAAAAAAAGAAAAAAGAAAAAAAAAGAAAATCTTAAAAAAAAAAAAGAGTATTTATTTTATACCTTGACATTATCTTGGTTTGTTTCATAGAAATGATGATCTGATAAGATTTAAATAAATACTGCTGAGAGGGAATGGAAAAAAAAAGAGTTTAGGTCTGAAAATATATAGATGGCATTTAAGCTAGTCCAATACATTAACACAGGGAGAGAATATAGGAAAAGAGCATCCTTTTAAAGACACATCAGGAAAAGGGTCACGGAAAAGAGATACAAAGGACAGCCAAGTGTACTTCAAAAGGACCAAGAGTAAGTTCTCAAGACACCAAGTGAACCTCTTTGCCAATCTTGTGGTTAGGGGAAGTAAGATGGGACTTAGTCCTGGCCAGCATCATCCCCACAGAAATGTCCCTGCTTAAAGGCTGCTGGTCACTTCATTCATTCAATAAACCTCCTTTGAAATGTACTATCAATCGCTGCACTAGGAACCAGAGATATAGGTCAGAGAGACACACCCCATACCAGCAAGGTGGCAATGGAGAGAGTGACAAGTCAGTAGCAGCAAGGTTAGCTCCTGCTGTTCAGTCATAAAAGCAACTTAAGAGTCAAAGTGACAAACTGCACATCACATTTCCTCTGCAACACTCCCGTGCACAGTGAGGATGCCCAGCACTACTGTCCACAGGTTTGATGTCTGTACTGCCAGCCTGATGAAGACGCAAACCTGGAAGCAACATTCATCCACTCTACATTTTCACTTTCGCAGGATCATTTTCTCTCAAACACTAATTGCATTTGTACCTGTATCTGTCTATACAAATGATTTGTATTTCTCTACAAAGCCCATGTTATCCTGGGCATTTTCAGCATGTTTTCTTAGTGTTATCCTTGCAATACCATATTTTTAGTTATATATCTTTTGTGTTTATAGCCTGTGGAAATCTTGCTTCCTGTCCTCCTCACCCAATCTGAATTCTCAGTTAAAATTTTCTTACCTATCTCTAAATGTCTTGTGGCTGTATATTTCCATTCAACCAGCCCATAGTAAACCTCAAGAAGCAGAGGCCGAAGAGAAATGGCTGTGAAGCACTAATAAGCTCTATTCTTGTCTTCTCTAATCTCGTTTTTGCTGATGCTGGCCAACAAAAAAGACATGTTTTCCTACAGACAACAAAAACCAAATGACTCGGAAAATCTTTTAGAAATTGGAAAGTAGTGTTCCTACCAACAGGACACCTCTGATAACAATTTGCAAGCCAAGCTTGCCCTGAGAGGCTAAAAGTCTGGGTTCTCCATTGTCACAGACAAATGCTCCTTCCTCCATGTGAGTATGGGGTGGGAAAGGATTCTTAATTTACCTTGGGTATCACTCCCTCTTTTTAGAAGACAGTTTCTAAACTCAGAGGACTCCACGGAGCTACCTTCCATTCATCAAAATCAGAACTGGACTAATATACTGACTCTCTTCATCAAAAGATGCTCTGCATCCTAAAAGGGTCACTTGACACCTTCAGCACAGTGCTGGGTAGGGAATGGTGGAGAGTCAGAAAATCCAGCTGCTTACTGGAAGTATGGAGAGGAGCCTTGGACAAGGGCTGCTGTGGGCAGGAGCTCCCTCATCTACAGAACAGGAATTAAGTCTGCCTGCCTCCTAGGCCTACTGTGGGAAATGGATAACACAATGTGAGTAAAGATACTACAAACTATAACAATCCCAGTAATAAAGCTCCTCCTCCCTTTGTGAGCTCTAGGTACAAAGGAATGTCAATCTCAGTGGATTCTTCTAAACCCATGAGCAAAAATTATGATTTGAAAGTAATGCTTTTATTTTTATAGGCTTTTATTTTATTTTCAGTAATGCTTACAAGCAGCTTAACAACGTATTTGGGCACCAAACAGATATGTGACTGAAGAGAAAGAAGCATGTTGGTTGTTTCAGTTTGCTTATTTTATACCATTCTTTAAACATAGCAGAGTTCCTCTCTTCATAAAAGCCTTTTCGAGTCAATGTGTTTAGCCTCAATTTTAAGGAGGTATTTAAATTAGCACATGATTCTCAGTTCTTTCTTCCCAGAGAAGTTCCACAGAGTAACCTTCCAAATATTGCTTTTGTCTGGGCCAAATCAACTTGCCATGCCAGAAAGACATTACTGCAAAGTTGCATTATAGGACAGAACCGTCATAACAAAATGGTGAAGACCAGAGCAGTTTTCATTAATAACAGCAGAACCTAATTTCATTGGTTTTAATTTACCATTTTCACATTTTACTATGACATTATCCAGATATAAATTGTTATGATGAGAAACCATTCACTAGGGAGCAAAAAAAGTTACAACTCTGCTTTAAAAAAAAAAAAAAAGACTTTGCATATATCAGTGAAGGACACACTAATAAAGATTGGTCTGGAACATTTCTCTTCACGACGATTGACTTATCAGCAATAGTCCCTGCAGCAGAGTTGGAAATTACATAATTGCCAGAAACTGTAGATATTTGACTTGGCAAAAGCCCTAGGTTTATCCAATTTATTTTTGTAAGAATGGGGCCCCATGGATATTTAGAAATGTTTCATGAAAGAACAGTAGAATATAAATGAAACAAGCAAAAATCCCCTTTCAAAGGCTGCCTTTAACTCCATCGTCACTGTTGTGATAACACAAATAAACCAAAGACAAACCTATGGTGATGGTGTTGGGCGAAAACACTGCTCTAAATTAAAGCATTATGGGCGACTAACATCTGGACAATTTCTTCCTCTTCAGAATTACTCCTGTCCATTCTCTGGGCACTATTTTTCAGTGGGTGCTGTGGAATGTGACACTAAGCCTCAGAACATATGCACAGTGACAAGACACACAAAACATGAAGGGCCATGCCCACCGGCCCATGTGTCCTCACCTCTGCCTGCATGCTGGGAGAAGCACCTCCATTGTCCAAGGAGCAGGCAAGTGCAATGCTAAGACACACTTTTGTAGTTTGTATTTCAATAAGGAGCAAAGTCTTCAGTCTTAAATTTCTAAATTTGCGCTCCAAAAATAATATTATGGGTCTATAATGCATTAAGCACTCTGGGAAATTCAGGAAAATGTAGATTCTCAAAAGCCTCTAATTTTACTTGAAAAAAGCAAAATCATACAAACATTTGTTAGTCATGTAGTTAAGTTTAAAGATATATTCAATCATAAGAATATGCTGACAATTACAGTAACAGGAATTTAATGCACCAAGTTGTATAAGAAGATGCAACTTCAGCCACCAATGAATCATTGTTCTAGTCTGGGAGAGATGGATGAGTTAAAGATGGCTAAATTGCATTAATATACGTCATGCAAGTAGGGAGAACACAACGGCTGAGTAACCAAAGCAGGGCAAGATTTAAATCTTCCTAGGAAGTGCAGGCGAGCGCACAGGGTAGGTGACATTGGAGCTGCAGTCTGAGGGACAAGTACTATAGATCAGGGAAAGCATGGCAAAGACTGTCTGGAAAGTTGACACAAAGAGGAAAGGAGAATAATTCAGGTGAAGAAAAGAAAGTACAAAACAGCATAAGCACACAAAACGTGGGACAATTGTTCAGGAATGGTGAGAAGGCTGGTGTGGTTGAAGGAGAGGCAAAAGGCAGGAGAGAGCAGAAAGATAGGCAGCGGTTAGCTAGGCGCATCCACGTGATGAGGGATGACCGAGGATTTTTAATAGGGGATCTACAGTGTCCAATTTTTAAAATTTGGTCTGGTAGGTACATGGAGGTAAGAAATTGGGGCAATATATATTAGAGGTGGGGAGATAAGGAAGAAGTTTCAGTTTAGTAAAACTATATTGGGCAGTGTTATGGGTTAGCACTTGTACAACTATCTTAAAGTTGGGAATAAACATACTGAGCAAACTCAGAGGGAATTAAAATTACAGAAAGGGAGAAGATTAGAATAAACCCTACATAGTCAGGTTGCAATTGGAGGTACCTGCATAAACTCATGGCTTTTAATACTATAGGCAGGTGAGTAGATACAGAGACATGAAAATAATCGCACACACACGTGTGTGTGTGTGTTTGTGTGTGTGTGTGTATGTGGTTTTCCAGCCAATCAGAGGACCTAGAGACACTAACGTGCTAGAAGCAATGAGAACACTTAGACTCACATGTTAATTTCTATATAATGTTGTTCATTAAAAGGAAATAGCTCTCTGGAGAAACAGCAGATTCCAGGAATGGAAGAGAGAAAGGGCAAGATAAGTCCAAAGAATTTGGTTGATCTAGAAAGTAACAAGGTACTGAAAGAAACATAGGGGAATTTCAGAAGCACACAAGAACTCACTTGAAAGAACTTTCACTGGTCAAATCTGGGACAAGTTGAGCATCAAAATAAATACTGATAACAATGAGTTGTATCTACTGAATAGAGCAAGTATCTATGAGTTCACACTTACCAAAATAAATAAATATTGGTGAAGAGAAAGTACTTTTATTAAAGTAGAATGCCACCTAGTAAACACAGAAGGAATAATGAAGTTATAATATCCTCCATGGAAGCTAAGAGTAGAGTGAAAGTTTGATGAGAACTGAATATTTATAGTCTGTCATGATGCTATATCACTTACACAGGGACAACTAGTGCCTTTGTAATAGAGGACAAAACTTCAACCAAGTTATCAAACCCATAATACAGGGACAAAGTAACCTCAGGATCCTCCTAATAAAATGCACTATAAAGGACACAACATCACTTCAATGGCATTTACTGCCCAAAACATAGAGCCTGAATGTAATGATAAGGAACTATTAGACAAAACCCCCCAAAAAGACATACTAAAACAATTTGGCTTACAATTTTCAGAAGGTAAAAAATCATTTAAAAAAAAAACAGAAGAAATACAGCAGAGATAGAAGACTAAAAAGATATGACAACTAAATGTAACTTGTAATCCTGGATTTAATCCTGAACAGAGAAAATAACTACAAAGAGCATTATACTGAGACTGCTGCCAAATGTGAATAGAGGGCACAATATCTGACACTCACTGCTTTATTCCTCCAGCAAACATTTACTGCAAACACTGTACTAGGCTTGTGATGCACCCATGAATAATGCACG
The DNA here is from genome assembly GCA_020662805.1 of Glaucomys volans. NCBI lineage: Eukaryota > Metazoa > Chordata > Mammalia > Rodentia > Sciuridae > Glaucomys > Glaucomys volans. The sequence continues at coordinate 233,259 of JAJEJO010000353.1, read as the reverse complement.
CTCTCCAAGGCTGTCACAGACTAGTGGAAACAATATGAGAGCAAATGGCTGTAATCCAGCATGCTTGGTGCTCAGGATGTAGAGTGCACTGGTAGCTGTGGGAGGGAATACAGTGTGGCACTAGGCATGTGACAGAGGTGCATGGCTAGTTCCAAAGTATATTAAGAAAATCAAGCCAAAAGATGCTAAAGAGCAACAGGATGTGACGCGGAGGGAGACTGAAGGGTCTAGAATTCATCCTGGCACTGTACCTGAGCTAATGGAAGGATGGTGGTACCATCCACAGAAACACAGGAAGAGAACCAAGCTTTATTGATTTACTGAGGAGAAGAAAGTGAGCAGCAAAGGGGACTGACTGGAAAAGAAAGGGTGGGCCATCTATCTCAAAACCAAACTTTAAAAATCTGGACAATGTCACTAAAGCCAATTTTGTCCATTTGCATCACCAAAATACAGAATCCAAGGATTCAACTCTGAGATGTGCTACACCAAGAGATGTTCATCACTGACCTATGTTTTACATAGTATCAGAGGGGAGGGGAGGGGACCACAAGGAACAAGCTGCTTGCTCCTCAAATAGCTAACACACATATTTTCTCACCACCAACCGGGCTGTTGCCAGGAAATCACGCAGACCCAAAATAAAAAACAGGCCAAAGGAAAATAAAGAGACAAGACTCCCAGTCTCTTGTCCAAGGAGCACTGGAGTTCAGGGCAGGGCCCTCCCTAGGTGGCCCTGGGGTCCAGAGAAAACCCTGCCCACAGTCCCTGGAATATGTTTATGCAGGTGAGTCTGGAGGCAGGGAACCTGGGAAGAGGACGGTTACTGAGTGCCTGTTCTGTGCCAGGCATTGTGCTTGATCCTCCCCATTCCTTGCACCCTCTCTCCCCATGAAGCTACTGTTATTATCATTCCTATTTTACCAATAAGGATACAGCATGTGAGGTTAAGCATCTGGAAGAGGCAGTAGGAAGAGGTAGCTCTAATTCAAAAAGCCAAGACTATCTACAAAGCTGTTTCTTTTCTCAGCAAAATATTGCCAGTCTCAAGGAGGTGAGCACAGCACCTGGGGATTCTGGATGGTGGATGCATCAGGGCATCACACAGACGCTTACAGCAGCCTCTAGGAGACATGTCCTCCTGAACACACTGAGCTCCCAGGTGCAGCTGCTGACGTGGCATGGTGGGTACATATGTAAGTCCTACTTAGCACTTGTTCAGTTGGCTGGCATGAAGCAGTAAATGGGATTTTCCCCCCTTTGGATGAGGCATAGCAAGTTGATTAACGATGTGAGGCAGAGTGGGCCAAGGAGGGGAGTTCTGCTCATGTTTCCTTTAGGAGAGCCATAGCAGGCCTGGGGGAAGAAAGGTGTGCATTGTAAGAAGGAGGCAGCAGGCACTGTTTGGCTAATTAGGGTTTGGTTAATGCTGGTGAGTGTTGAACATTCCTGCTAATGGCTGTTACTAATGGGAGAAATGGGATCATTTGTTAATTTTACTTATGAAAGTGAGTGTTGAAGGCAGGATGGAGGGGAAAAGGTGAACATGGACCATTTTGGCAAAACCAAATAAAAGGTGGAAAAAATCCTCACAATTTTCTTAAAAATAACAGGACACTAATTTTACATTGGCCCCAAGTTCCCTTTTCTTTATGAGAAAGTGGTCACCAATTTGTATTTCCTGCCCAATTTCCAAGCTTTCTGGCCATCTTCCAATTGACCTTTTCTCCCTGCTCAACATGCAGTCTTTTTAAAATACCATTGTCTTGGAGGTGTGTGTAATCAAGAATCTCTGGACTAGGGATATAGCTCAGTGAGGTGCACTGGCTTAGCATGTGCAAGACCCCAGGTGCAATTCATACCACCATAAAAGAAAAGGGAATAAAGACCTTTTTATGTGCTTTTACTTTCATGACTACATGTAAGATTTACAAAATTGTGAGATGAGTACGTGTGTTTGACTTCTGTTTTACAGATGAGAAGATTAAAGTTCACAGCTGTAATGTGCACAGCAAGCAAATGGCACTTTCACTTTCCAGGGCCTATGTTTTCTAGAACATCTCTACATCTGAAGCTCCCATTACCAGAATAAATTTTTAAAATTCTTTTCTAGATTATAAGTGTTTCACATTTTTAAAATTCTTTCCTAATCCATCAAAGGTATTCTGTCCCAGTGTCCACAGATAGAGTTCTCTGGCCCTCTGACTCCATGGTAAACCCTGGATCATATGGCATGCTCTCCTCTCTGGAGAGCCTTCCCAAAACTTGAACTTTACAGCCTTGGTCTACATAAACAATGTTGATGTAGTAACTAAATGAGAAGAGCCTCATATAGACACATTAGCCTCTAGTCAGTATTTTGGACAAGGAATTTCCATGATCAGTTTAAGCAAGAGAATTCTGTATCTGCATTAAACAGGGTCAAGATTAGAGGATGCTCCTTAATCATACTCTGCGACTTTGTGGCGGTACACTTTCACTGGATGGAGCCCATATTTAGAAACTACGAAAACTTAGCTGATCCAATTCTTTACATTCTCTGATTAATTGCATAGGTTTCCAGACTGACTTCTTATTGTGATGAATATAGAAGTCTGTCTTTTGTAGCTCAAAAGACAAATTATTGTAAGTGTCAGAGGAGAATTAGGATTCTCCTAGGATTGAATTAGAATCTTGGTTCCACTAATTATCAGTTTGCAAGTTTGAACAAGTTGTGCACTTTATACTACTTATTACTTAAAAATAGAAAATAGTATAAACTTATAATGTACCCAGTATAAGCTCGAAACTATTCATTTTTATTGTCCATATTTTATCAGCCATGAAGTTTTCAAGCCATCCCCAGGGTAGCAACCATTCCAGAAGGAAAATGACAGTCTCTGCAAGCCTTTCACGCCTTGGGTTCTAGAATGCACAGGATGGTGTTTCCCCAGGATTGCACAGGCTGAACCAAACACAAAGCAGGCCAAGATTCAAAGGTTGGGAAATAGACTCCACCTGCTGTTGGGAGCAGGTGCAAAATACTGTGCACAATTCCGTCTACCACAGACTCTTGTCATTAACTAGTGCTTCCTGCCAAACACATTACACGTACCATCCATGTGTTTATCCCTAGGAATTCCCCATCAAGGTATCATAATGTCTGTTTTATGAACATGAAAAACAACAGTTGAGGCTATGCAAGTGGTTGGCAGCAGAGATTTTTTTTTTTTAACTCAAAGTCACTTAACTCTAAAATGAATATTCTTTTTTTTTTTTCTTTTTGTGGTGCTGGGATTTGAACCCAGGGCCTTGTACATGTGAGGCAAGCACTCTACCAACTAAGCTATGTCCCCAGCCCTAAAATGAATATTCTTATCTCAGACATTTTTTGAAGGCCAATCAGGAGAGATGCCTCCATCTTTACAGAAGGATACTAAAAATGACTTTATCCTTATTTTCAAATTTAGGACCATTCCAAAGAAAATATCTTAAATGTGTAAACTTTCTTTAAGGTGTCAAGGTGTTCTTGGATCTGTTCCATGGCACCTGGACAATCACTGACCTCAGAAGGTACAGGGGAAGTGGACTAGTCTGCTGAAAATATCAAAATGCATGATTTCAGTGACTTTATAATAGGTTCAGACACCTCCAAACATATTTCCTTTCCTACTCCATAGTCTCAAAAATCAGAATGCATCTTAAAACAAGTTCCCAGGCTACCCATAGTTAGCCCATGTTAACTGAAAAGGAAAATGGTGATCACTGACTGCAAGACTGGATTTTATTATTTAATTGCATACTTCAAAAGTTCAATCAGGAAAAATCAATTAAATGAGTATGTAGAAAAAATTTAAGATGATCCCTCCAAAGACCCTCCCCTTATATGATTTCCTCCCCTGGGAATACAATGGAGTATCACACCCAGGATTATGTTATTTCACATGGCAAAAGGAATTTCATAGATTTAATTGAGTTTATTCATCAATTGAGTTTGACCTAATCAAAAAGTAGATTATCCAGGGGGACGTAACCTAGTTATTTGAGCCCTTCAAAAGCAGAGATTTTTCTCTGGCTACCACCAGAAGAGAAAGTTGGAGAAATTCATACATATGAGAGAGATTCAATACAAAGGATGGTTCTCCATTAATGATGGAGAAGGCAAGGAGCAATGAAGCAAAGACCTGAGAGTGGCCTCTAGGAGCTTATGATTCCTTGACTGACATTCAGCAACCTGGACCTCAGTCCCACAACTGGAGGAAACTGATTCTTCCCAGGACATGAATGAGCATGGAAGCGATTCTTTCACAGAGCCCTCAGGTAAGGATCCAGCCAGGCTGGGACTTTGATTTTAGCCATAAAATATTCTAAGCAGAGAACCTCCAATGAGCCCACCCAGTCTTCTGACCTAATACGATTGTGAGATTATAAATGGAAGCTGTTGAGTTAGAGGTGTTTGGATCTACAGAAATAGAAAATTAATATAGTGAGCTAGTCCAAGTGGTTTATGGAGACAATAAGGAAACAGGATCTCTTCCCAAGCCCACCCTGTGAACCTCAAAAAAGTACCTGTACTAACGAATCCTAAACTATATTCCCCAAACTAGCCCTCTGTGGCATGGAACAAGTTCACAGTTAACCACACTAAATTCTCATATATGGTTTTGGTTTGAAATATCACATTAGCCTCAACAGTTCCATTGTAGTCAGAGAGTGTGGTTACTGCTACAATGCGATAACCAGTAGGTAAGTTATGCATTCTAAATTTTGGGCTCAACATTTGCTAAAACAAAATGATAAGAAACACCTGCCTGTTATTGTTAGGCACCTTATTATACTATCAATATTCCTCACACCTTCCCTGAGAAGTATACATAACTATTCATATTTTGAGGGAAATGAAACTGACATTTGGATGTGGCAAACAGTCTAAACTTCTTGACTAGCAGAGGTTAAGATCTGAACCTAGGTCAATTCTATTCCAAAGTTCAGAATCCTATTGGGTGCTGGTACATATATAGGTCTACAAAATGGACTGTGAGAAAAGTACATTAGTGATGGCTTAGGTCTGATTGGTGGATGGGCAGATAGGGGTTGATAATTAAATGTACTGGATTTCTTTAGCAATTATAAGAATATTCTACAATCGACTATGGATATGATTGTATACTTCTGAAAATAAACTAAAAACCTTTAAATTGTACACTTTATTTTTTTTATTTTTTTATTTTTTTGGAACCAGGGACTGAACTCAGGGACACTCGGCCACTGAGCCACATCCCCAGCCCTATTTTGTATTTTATTTAGAGACAGGGTCTCACTGAGTTGCTTAGGGCCTCGCTAAGTTGCTGAGGCTGGCTTTGAACTCGAGATCCTCCTGACTCAGACTCCTGAGTCACTTGGATTACAGGCGTGCGCCACCATGCCCGGCCTAAATTGTACACTTTAAATAGGTGAATTATATAGTATGCTAGTTATATTGCAATAAAATAGTTTTTAAAAGGATAGTGAGAAGGGTTTTGTAGAAGTTCATATATTTGAGGCTTCATAAGCAGATAAAGAATGGGAAGGAGGCAAAGTCCTGGAGAGACTTGCCTATCAGACTAATTTGTTCCAAATTTGTTCCTTGAAAAACAGTGGTTCTCCACAAATAGTTTCAAACAAAGGATGAAAGATCCTATTCATGCCTCTAGTGGCTATATAAGGACAAATTTGAGATAAAGAGTACTGATGAGGAGGTTGAGGAGGAAGCTTTTGCTTAGATCACTGAAAAGATGAAGATTTGAACTAAGTGGAATGGAGGTGCTTAGTGTTTTATAAACACTACTAAGAGGAAAGAGAAGCCATTTATAAAATCATAAGATAAAGGAGAGAATGGAGTGAAAGATGACTGGGGTTTCTAGCATGGAATCCAGCATCTTGAAGAGGGGTTGCTAGACCCTGTGTGGAAAATTGTGAACTGGACCCCAGGCAATAGGATAGAGAAGAGAGGAAGTTAAATATACTAGAAAGTCTACCTAGAGCCTACCTCCAGCCAAACATAAATGATACTATTTTCTGGGTCCGACGCCCAGAGACTCTGATTAAACCTCTGTGATGGTGGCCTGGGCACTGAGATTTTTAGAGCCTCTCAGGTAATGTTAATATGCAGCCACGTATGTAAACCTGCAGCTTGGACAGTTCCTTTCTATCAGGTAATCAGAAGAGGGTGCAACTGCTGCCAGCCCACTGCTTATAGCCCAGCCAGACATGGCCCTATTAAAAAAATTGGGCTCCATCTTGAGCACCAGAATCTGATGGCCCTTCCAGAGGCAGTTTCACTAACAATGGGCTTTATCACAATTGATGATACTTAAGATGCAGAGAAGATGCTCTGACTGCACCAGGGGAACCAAAGAGCTAGCTAAAGATTAACTGAGGATATGAAGAATTCCAAATCACTAATAGATTTCCTAATCCTAATAGTTCAGTGATTGTCAGTATGCAGTTCTCAGACTAGCAACATCAGCTTCATCTGGGAACTTAGACATTCAGATTTTGGGCACCATCCCAAAATACTGAATCACAAACTGGGGTGAGTGCCAATAATCTGTGAGTACATGTGGGATTATTTCCCTTATAATTAAGCTTTAAATCAACTCATTAGATTTTTAAAATATTTTTGAAATAATTTTAAATGCAGAGGAAATTATAAGAAATAGTACAATTGATCCTATTAGCCTTTGCCCAGTTTTCCCCATTGGTAAAATCTTATAAGACTATAATACCATATCACGTCCAGACTCATAACATTGATAGAATCAAGCTACAGTGCAGAAGACTTCCATCACCATAATGATCATTCATGTTTCCTCTTGGAGCTACTTGCACTTGCCCTCACCTACTCCTTAACTCTGGCAACCATAAACTTGTTCTCCATTTCTACATTTTTGTCATTTCAAGAATGTTATACAAAAGGAATCATATAGAATATAACTTTTGAGGATTGGTTTTTTTACTCAGCACACTGCTCTGGAGAGTCATCTAGTTATTGTGTGTTGCATGTTTGTTCCTGAGCATTACTGACAGGTACTCCATGTGTGGATGTGCCATAATTTGTTAAACTATCAGCCCTGCTGCAATGTCATTTTAACAAGCTGACCCCATAATTCTGATGCATTCTCAAGGTTGACAACCACTGATGTCCAGACAAAGAGCTTTGAAAGACTGAGAAGAAATAGTACTGTTCTTATTTTATACAGCATTCACTGACCTCATGGGTCTTCTAAAGGCATGGAAAAACAACTTTATTTTTTCTGTCACTGCCATTACCATTAACATAGTGCTATGATTCCTGTTTATCACTGCTAAGAAAATGGAATTATTAAGAAATATTTATTAAAGTACATCTTGGCCACCACTCTAAGAAACAGGAAAACAACAGTGGAAAAGATACCTGCTCATGAATGGCTGTCACTCCAGTAGGGTCAGGGAAGACAATAAATAAAATCTTACAAATGAAGTCAGATCAAAATAAATGCTATGAATAAAAATAAAGCTAAGAAAGATCTGGAAAATGAAGGAAATGAGGATACCAATTTTGATGGCAGTCAGAGAAGGCCTCTGTGAGGAGATGCGGTGACAGCAGTCAAATGAAATGAACATATACAAGAAACTTTAGCAGATGGAGCAGCAAGTTTATAAGTCTTGAGATGAAAATGTTCTTAGCCCACATCCCAAGATAGTGATGGAAGGAGCAGTAGTGGGGGATGAGATCAGGAATGGCATGGAAAGGACTCTGAATTTTATTTCACTTTGCTCATGTATATCTGGAGAAATGGGAGGGATGTATGTTCCTACTTACACTTTATAGGATTGCTTTTGTTGTTGAGTATAGACTAGGAAACGCTAGACAAGGGAGAGCAGCTAGCTGTCTATTGCATCTGTCCAATGAGATTTGGTGGTGAGTAGGACAGAGTTGACAGGGGTTTGTACGGTGCTGGGTGGCTGAACAAGGTTATCTTCTGGAGATGGAGCACACTCGAGCAGCTCAAGAATTGATTACATGGGGTGAGAAAAAGAGAAGAATCTAACATGTTATGATTCCATGGACAGCTAAATAAAATGGGTGAATAGGTATTTATTGAGATTGAAAATAGGGTCAGAAGGCTAAAATTAAAGAGTGCAGAGCTGGATATACAAATTGGAGATCATCCAACTACATGTTTAAAGGCAGTAGTCATTGTAGAAACAGACTTTATGCTAAGGAAGTTTCAGTATAGCTAAAGAAATGAGGAAAATATTACTTATAATAGCAACAATGTGAAGATACTCCAAAGATTCAAAAAATGCTTATGTAAATTTTTATCAAAATAGCTTATGTAAATTATTACTATAAGAAAATCCTTTGTAAATTATTGGGAGCCTACTCCTTAACATTACGGAGTCATTAAAAATTATGATTACTCAAAGCAACTAATAACATGGAAAATAAGCTTCATACTATGTATATAAAATCAGGATACTGAATTATATATATGATATAATTTTATCAATATTTTACAAGGAAGTTAAACTTTAGACGAATGAAAATAATTGGAAGATTATAATTCTAATAATGACTGCTAGTATAGTGGGTTCACAGACCCTTTTTTCCTGACTCTAATTTTTACTGTTTCTATCCACATATCTATAAATTATTTAAAATAATAATACATATTATCAACAATGTGACATCTTAGGAACTTTTGTATTCTTAGACTCAGAATGAGAAGCCTCAGGATAGAAAACCTGCGAAGGTAATAGAGCCACATTCCATAATAACTATTTCTACAGATCAGGAGAGAACAGGTAGCCTTGGTAAAGAAAAAGATTCTTTGAGGTCTTCTTGGAGTACTGATACCTACTTGTATTACTCAAGCTGTATCCCAAGTTTTGAAAATTTCCAGGGTAAAGAGGAGGCTACTAGGATCTCTAAAAAATTTGAATAATATCACTATTCCCTAGAAAAATAAGGGAAGTGGAAATCATGTCCCAGATCATTTTGTAGTACCCTCTCAGCACTGTCAAAGGCATGGGTACGTCCTCTCAGTAACCTCAGCAAGAATCAAAAAAGGTTTAACCAAAAATAGATGAAGAATGCCGATCTAGACCTCTTCATGTTTTTGCTTTTCTAATATGTCTTTCAAATTCTTTTTAAGGACTCTTTAAAAATTTTTTTTGACAAATAGAACAATGATAATAAAATTATAAAAGCCACTGGAGTGAGATCTGCGAGGGCCACACAACAATGTCATTAGAGCACAGTTCCTCGCCTTTACTGCCAAGGTTGATTGAACTCATGGAGAGAAGAATCCAAACCAAACCAAAACTATTCGGCCTACATGGATCCAGAATTTTCCATACTCAACAACAAAGGTAAGAATTAGAAGATAATAAAGGAAAACAAATTAGGAAATATGAAAAAAGGCTTATACCAATTCTTTAATTTCACCTTCAGCACTCAGAACAAAACAGCATCATTGTATTTACATTTCAATTCATAAAATCATTCAAAATGCTCATTGGGCTCCTATCCTTTCCTAGGCTGTGGGATAGAGGAAAGGACCACTAATCAAGGAATTTACTGAATGCCGAACTAATTGGAGGAGCAAGAGAAGAGATCAGAAGCAAAAGCCAATCTTCAATGTTATTTTTAAGGACCATTCTGAAATTATAGTCTCTCCTAAGCCCCTACCTCTGCAAAACCTTCCACCTTTATTTTGTAGATGGCACATCTGAGAGCTCTTCACTGTGGGTTCCAAACTGCTTTTCCAGTGCCTTTCCCCTTCCCAGATGGGTGCCCTGCTCTGTCTGTACCACTGAGGCTAGAGTTTAGGAGATGGGAAGAAGTATCAAAATGATATTTGATTGTATCTATGAACAGCAAGTATTTTTAAATTTCTGTTATGACAACTAGATTGCAGTGGGGATTATAATATCTAAAGACCTTCTATTTGAACGCTGTTGTAGAGCTATTAGCAAAACATACAAATAAAGTGGCTGTTTATTAATTACTTATGAATGCCAATCACTCTGTTGAGTACTTTATAATTTTTCAACCATCACAAAAACCTTTTGATGTTTATGCCATTATTATCTCCATGTTTTGGTTGAGGAAATTGAGGTGTAAGAAAACTGATCATCTTCAGGGGCTGGGGGGGGTGAAACGATTCAAATCTAGTAGTCTAACCTAGAGTTTGCATGTTTTCCTAACTAAAAAACACTTTGGAGACCTTCTGATATTCATACTTAGTTTTCAACAACACCCATTAAGAAGGCCAGAATCTCCCTTAGTCTTCAACAGTTTCAACACCTCAGCTTGGCATGGAACGTATCACTTATTGAAAGTTTGGGTGAAGATAAAATCAGAAAGGTAAAAATGGAGAATACTGTTGGACACTGTAAACCAGAGCTGGGAGCTGCCATTGACATATTCTCCCACATGTGCATAGTAGGAACAAATGGGTTTCAAGGGTTAAGGCTGGAGCAACATCAGGCAAGACGGCACAGGCAACATTCTAATCTGTGTCCACACTTAGGAAAGAGCTTTGACAGTGACTTCCTCAACAGGCAAAAGAAACACCAAACACTAAAGCTAGACTCAGTTCCAGACTTCACATCTAGAACAAAATATCAACTGTTAAAAATAGCCTTCAGATCTGCAGAAAGCCCTCCAAAGTCTGGCAAGGTGAACAATGATAAATGATCAGGTCCACAAATGAGTCTGACATTCATTTTGGCAGAACCAGAAAATGTACATCTACAGATAGGACTGCTATGATGACATAATAATACTAAAAAGATTTAAAAAGAGGAAAGTGGCAAAATTGATAATATTAAATATTACACATTTGAACAATGTTTAGACATCAGTTCCTAAAAATGCAGACAATGGTTATGACAGGATGTACTCAAAGATGAAAAAACATCATTGCATAATTAAAAAAAAAAGTCTAGTTATGTCTGCACAGAGTCAGTTTGTTACTATGGAACCACATGTGATGTCACAAATTTGACATTCTAAATGCAGAGCAAGACTTAGCATGGGAAGCCATAGGAAATGGAGCTGGACAGACAAAAACCTTTGTAACAACAAAAGAATATCAAGTTAAAGAAATGAGTCAAACATCTTTGAAACAAAAAAAAAAGGTGAGTGAACCAAATGCCTAGAACCTTACCAATAAGCTGAGAAAATGCAAATATTAATCTCACCTTCACCTCAGGGAAAGCCCTGCAGAAGACAATTTTGGATAATGGCTGCATATAGAGGAAAGCAGAGGGAGAAGATAAGAAAACTATGAGGGGGGAAAAAGAGATTAATACTTACAGTCTAACTCAATTCAGTAAGTCACCATTTCTTGAGTACATGGTCTTACGTGGTGAAGTAAACGCCCAATGTCTGTCTCTGGAGAAAGCACAGCAAAGGAGGACAGAGAAGAAACATAAAATATCATTCAGTGCTAAGTGAAGTTTGGACAAAAGACACAAGCAGCACAGACCAGTGTTTCCCTCTGGGATCTGCCCCCAGCAACAGTGAGCTGAGTTTTGAAGAAACTAAAGGAAGAGGGAGTTACAGGGAGACGAGGGTGGTAAGTGGGCAAACACAAGTCATTTGGCATCTGTAGAACCTGAAAGAGTTGAGCAAGTTGGAGAGGAACAGGAGTGCCTCAGGCTCCTGAGGTCTAAACAAGTGAATAAAGAATTTATCATAATGAAGCAGAATTAGATTCACATTTTAAAATAAGCCTGACAGATTTATAAGTGGGAAGGATTTGAAGCCATGAAAACTGTTCAAAGGCCATAATCTAAGAATATGATATGAAATCTGCAATTAAGTAACAGGAGAGAGAGAGAGATGAGGATTGAAAATATCTTTTGGAGTTAGAAATGACAGGATATTATGGTGACTGATATGGCAGTGGTGATGGAAAGATTTGGGAGTTTGTTTGAGAGCTATGCAGCTAAGTCATTCACTGAGGTCAAATTCTTATTCAATTAACATTGATGACACATTCCTGGTGTAAGACACAGCATGAATAGATGAATAGAGACAGCTCTTGGAGGACCTTCGTCTGATCTACAAGTTAGTTCCTTAAACAGATAAATGACACTAATCTTGATCATTTTGATGCTACTGAATTACTATGAAACAATATAAACAACTAATAAATTTCTCACCCAATGGAGAATGAAGACATGAATGTTTGAAAAGGCTTCCATAGAGTGAGTTACCTTCTTGTCTTCCATGTGGTTTTCCCTTTTAGTTTGCTAAAAAAAAAATCCCTTTTGCTCTAAATGCTGACGGTAAGAACAGAAAATGTCTGCAATAAATCTTTACAGAATGAGAGTTTTCATTTTTAAGACTCATAATAATATGGTTGAGGCTCAGATACATAGAACTCTGGCACTTGAGTTATTAAGAAAACAAACAAGGAAGATGCAAGGGAGGGAGAATGATTAAATTATGCTATGTGCACATACCAATGCTATAACGTATCCCACTATTACGTAAAATTACAATGCACAAAAAATAAAAACAAAGATAGCTTTACTAATATATTCAAGGAAATAAAAGAGAATTTTACCATTAAAAAAAGAAAACAAACAGGGAAAGCTTCAATTCTATATGGCAAAGGGAAAAGTTCCATAAGTAGCAACTTTCAGAGGAAATAAAGGGGAAAAACAGTTATTCTGTACAAACAAGGTCATATTTAAATCCAAGCTCTGCTGAACCCTGGAAAATCCTCCCATAGCATTTCCCCTGTAAGCATAATTAAATGATAAATGCTTCAATATCTCAAACCTGTGAACCAACAAATTTATATAAAATTTGCTTGTGTAACTCTTATTTATAAAATGTGTTATTTTTATCCAGGCTTGATAGAATGGGGAAAACATTAGGTCTAAAGTTCATACTTTTAAATTAGCACAGATAAAAACTGTTCCTACTTATCCTTTATTTCCAAACCCAAAGTTTCTAATGCCCCTGAACTTAAAAATTAATAAACATTCTTTGTTTTTATATTAAGAATGAGAATGGGATGAGGCAATCAAAAGAGAGTCTAGAAGGAGAAAAAAGAAAGGAAACTGAAAAGTCGGGATTCCGGCTAAGTAATCAGGTGAGCTGACCTTGGTAGCACATTTGAGGAAAACCAGCAGCAGAAAGAGTATTGGCAAATACCAAGAGGCAGGGAATTCTGGGAGCGAAGACTGAGCCGCTGAGATCTAACTTCTGACAGAAGTAATGTCCTCCTGCAGAGATTAAGAACAAACTTAGGAGAGCTGAGCCCCATCTTCCCCTAACAGTCCACACCCAGCAGTTCACGCAGAATCTGTGGTGTAGAAACTACAGCAGCCCCCTCCACTCAGCAGACAGGAGACTGGCCTCTGTCAGATCAGGGAGGGAAGGGGAGTCTGGCCATCACATTGATCATTTTCTGCACAATCTTTCAGATGAGGCATGCAGTCTATCCGAATCACCCGCTGAGATGTTGCCCCATGCGGGGTCACCCGTCGTGTAGACGCTGCCTTTGTGCAGCTGAGGGAACTAGCCCCTGCCGTACAATACGTATTTATATTCACATGTGCCTGTTGTGGGAGGATCAGGGCCGGCAGAGCACCATGATCAGGGTGAGCAGAGATTGCATCACTGATTTGGGAGGGGAGCCCCAGGAAATCTGGGGAGGGGAAGGATGTGGGAAACAGAAACTCTTCCACGTGCCTCTCCATGGTCTCCCCCCACAGGAAGGCCAGAGGGCTTTAAGCCCTTGTAGGCTGCTACCTTAGAACCCTACTGCAGTTTTGGTTAGGCACAAGCTATCCTCAGGCAAAAATGGCAGGAAGTCTTTGTAGTATCTACTAATAGGCTTATCCTTAGGAAAGAAAGTGGGGGAAATGGAGGAAAGATGATCAGCTCTACTGTAGAAGGGGGATCATGGTTGAAAAAACAGGAAGCCACCAGACTTGTTTTTCGGTAGCTCATGCTTCACACAGAAAGGGTTCTGCCAGAGCTATAGCAGTGCACAGGACTTGGGTTGAATTAAATAAAGGTCACAGAGGCCAGGGGCCTTTTCAATGGTTGCTGTTGTTTTTAGCCTGATATGACTATTCTGTAGGTATATGCACAGAAGGACTAAGTAGTGGGGAATCACATCCCGGCTCTCTTCTCTCCTTTAGGGATCCCAAGAAATATTGCAGAAGCCAGACTCTCGAGGAAACCTTGTACGAAATCAGTGGTCCCGGACATCAAGGGCGTCCAGCAAGCCTCCATCTGTAGAAGAGTCCAGAAGCAGGAACACCAGTCTTAAGGTAGAATTCAAGATGAAAGGGGGAGTGGATAAAAACAACAATGGTTCGTGGTCTGTTGAGGCTTTCTACCTGCCAGGCCCTGTCCTCTGTACTTCATGCCTTTTAGCTAATTTAACTCTCACAAGAACTCCCTTATAAGCTCCCATTTTATTGTTGAGAAAATTGAAAAACCCATTTGCTGAAGGTTTCACATTAAGTAAGTGGTAGAGGTCAGATTACAGCCCAGAATTTCTATGTCTAGAAGTTGCACTCTTTCTCTTGTCTTCCTTCATTCATTCAACAAATATTTACTGAGTACCGGTGGCTCTCACAAGAGGGAATAGAAAAGTTCAAAGACAAAAAATTAATCTCATTGGATTGTGTGTGCTTTGGGCCTTTAACTAGGCCTGACCTCATAAGTATATGTGTATACATGTATATATATAGACACATACACACGCATACATATACATGTTTTCATATACATACGTATATGATTATTTTCAAATGCAGAGAAAATAAAGACCAAGTCAAGGCAAGAATATGTATTCACACATGTATTCATTTAACCAATCTATCTCTGTCAAGTTTGACTCAATAATGTCATCAAGAACATTGCTTTGAGTCACATGTGAGATGATCATAAAAACTGCATAATACATGGATGTATAATAATTTCTTGCACACCTTAGTAGAGAGGTCCCTTCTCTATGGAATGTTTCTTACCTATTGAGGAAAAGGGTCTTCTGCTACTGAGGTGCAACAGGTTACTTTAAAGTCAGTGAAAAGTATTTGCTTCCCCAGATTTAGCCACTGCATTATTCACATGACAAATAGGGAGAGACGGGCCCTCCTCATGCCAGGTAGCATTCTGGTAGGAAGGTCTGGCCCAGTTTGCACATGGAGGTAACTAGAGGCAGCACAGCAAGGTGCTGGTCAAGCAAGGTCTATTACTCAAGGTCTTTCAGAGGCCTCAGTCTGGGCAGGTATATATGATAGCCAAGGGCAGAACTTTGCAAACTGTGTGCCAGCTTGCCTGAGGGTGACGAAAAGGACCTGTGTCTTAACTACTCAACACCAAAAGGCAGTGCTGCCAGACGCATCTGTCAGGTGCTGATGGGGAAGCTATGGGACAATGAAAGCAGTCTGTATCTATTTAACGGAAATAGGAAATTGCTAGGGACTAGAAATGCCTGACCCCTTTGGGGCCTATTTAAAGGAGCTTAGATGAACCATGATTCCTCTAAGACTACAACAGATAGAAGGGTCAGTTCTCCCTGACCAGAGTTGGGCTGAGATGGGGATAAGGATCTCGATCAAACCTTGAGTCCAGGCAACAATTTTCTTGCTCCAGCTCCAAAACAGCTCCACAACCTCCCGAACTTCATCTGCTTCCCCCAGCCAGAACGAGGCCTCTCCACCACCACAACCTTCGCCGCGACCCTCACCAATTCTGCCCAAAACACAATCTGAACCGGTTGTGCCAGTCGACTCACAGCCTCCCACGCCCCCAGAGCCCCCAGAGTCCAACAGCATGCGCAAGACATTTGATCCTCCCACGCCCCCGGAGTCAGAGGCCAGCAGCAGACACAAGAAATATGCTCCTTCCACGCCCCCAGAGCCAGAGGCCAGCAGCATCAGGCGCAAAACATACGAGACTCCGGACACCTGGACTCAAATGCCGCGTGAGGTCCGCGAGAGGCGGAACTCGCAATCCCGGGACTCGCGCAGCTGCGAATCCCGAGACTCGCACGGGCAGCCGCGGGAATATTCGCGCACCAACCCCACGGAGTGGAAGTCCTATTCCCAGCGCCGCAAGCACTACCCTACCTCCATCCAGATGGATCAAGACTGCATGTCGGAAATGCAACAGGAGAGGATGAGGGAGGAAGACGAGGTGGACGAGGCCTACTGGGCATCGGTGAGGCAGCTGTACGAGAAAATCCCCAGCAGCTCACGCCCCCGGCCGGTGAGCCGCCCCCACCTCTAGGGCCTCCTCCAGCTCCGCAGCCTCCCTCCTGTCCACTGCAGAGCGAAGGCTGTCCGAGTTCTTCCCACCCTCCCCTACGCGGTCCCTCTGTCTGTTGACACCTCTTGCCATCCTTGCCCTTCTTTGCAGCCCAAACCCAAGAATGCCATCACCATCGCCGTGTCATCGCGGGCTCTCTTCAACATGGTGGACGACAGGAGAATCTACGAGGAAGAAGGTCTGGAAAAGTACATGGAATACCAGCTCACCAACGAGAATGTCATCCTGACACCCGGGCCCGCGTTCCGCTTCGTCAAGGTACTGTACAAGCCGACTGGCCCTGCCGGGCCTTGGACTGCGAGAGCAGGACCAGGGACGGCCACTGGGAGCTTAGCCAGTTTTCCCCTATTTCCTGGACGACTCTTGTCACGTTCCTAGGGTTGGGAACCTGGTCCTTCTCTCTACCTACCCCCAGAGATAATTCGAGTAAACTGAACCTCGTAAAAAAATTCAACACGCCTTACCTATGGTTATTGCCCCATTGGACCTTAGGGTTTCACATATGGGACCTCAGCCTATAGCCCTAGACGTGAGATACTGCCTTCCCTATTAAGAAGCAATAATGAGTTTATAATCCTGAGTAGTAGAAATAAAACACCTTGTTAAAATGGGATGAAAGTCACATTAGCTGCTCTGGCCACAAACATAAAATATTAAGAAAATGAAGATATTTCTGGCATGAATTAGAGACATGAATGTGTACTATAATATATAGCACTCATAATTCATCCCCTGGGTAGCTTACACAGTTACTACACAATAACATCATAACCATGCAAAAACAAATGACACCTCTACAAGTTATGGGTAGAAAGTACTTAATGGGATATGGTAGAAGCATGAGAGGAAATCCAAAACCTAAGCACCCATGATTTAAAAATAGACAGTGTTCCCTTGCAATAGGTATGGTAAAATTGGAACATACAGAGATGATCACTGTGGCCTTTGTACAAAATGATGTATAAATTCCCAAGATGTTTCATGTTTTTCACAGTAAGAAAAAAAAAAATAATGGCTAGATGATCATTAAGGCAGATTTTACAAATTAAAACAAAGCATAAAAGGGTTAGCCTGATCTTCTACCTTTTCCCCAGAGATAATTCCAGTAAACTAAATGTTGTACTAATGTTCAACAACATTACCCATGTGCACAGTGAACATTAACAGTAGTTCCATGTTTGGGAGGTGGAAAGTACAGAAATGAATGGTATAAACTTGCCAGAAAGGAGCAAAATCTCTCATTGAAAGCCTTCAGAACTTGAATCTGACCCTGATGAGGTGCTTTCTCTCCAGCCTCCCAAGGCCCACCTTGCCTGTGCCTCTTCACTCACATCCTTGTTTGTAACCTGCAGGCCCTGCAGCATGTCAATGCTAGACTCCGAGATCTGTATCCTGATGAGCAGGACTTATTTGATATTGTACTGATGACTAATAACCATGCCCAAGTGGGAGTACGGCTTATAAACAGCGTCAATCACTATGGTAAGTAAAATAAATACCATGTGGAAGACCAGCTCACAGTTCTGGAAGAGAGAAGCCATGTTATTTTGCTAAACTGTGGCCTAACCAGTGCAGTGTCTTTGATACTGACACCCCCTCCTGCGTGAGGAATGTTTATTTGCCTATGTCAGAACCAGAAAGGCCGTGTTCATTTTTAACTCCAGCACAAAGTTGGGCTCAAAGCTCTGGACTTAACTTGTCAAGTGTGAATTTCAAAGTCTTAATCCCAGGCCCTGCAATATATTTCTCTGTTTTATGTTTTTCACTTCTGAACTTGACTTCAAGGGGCCGTCAACCCAAAAGCTTTCTCTGTCTGATCAAACTTCTTGTTCACCACAGATACATGTTAAGGGTTTAAAGGTTTTCACCTCTCCTTTCCTCTCTTAAAATCTGACTCTCCTGACTGCTTTCTCTCCCATACATCAAATCCATACTCACACTAGTAAAAGAGTCTTAATTCCTTTACATGGAAAATTTGATTGGCTCTAGTCTCCAGAGCATTTCAATCAGTGTGTCACTTTCTCTTACAGTTTCCATTTTCCTTACTATGAAATTATCTGACTTTTTATTTGGTCCACCACTATCTTTTCTTCTAAGGATAAGATCCAGTCTTATGGGCATTTTAAGTCAAAATCAGGTTTAAATTGCATATTCTTAAATTTTAGGTTTAAATTGGAAATATTTATAAAAAATTAAAATATATTTAGAGTTTATTATTGAGTTTAAATTATTGTTTTTTATTTTATATTACCCTAATTATAAGATGGCTATCTTATTGAGACATAGTTTTAAAATTTTGTCTTTTAAAAATGCAGCCCTCATAGTATTAAGAAATGAAAAGAGAAAATGTATATAAAAGGTTTAGCATAGATGAGTGGCATACAGTAATCATTCAACAAATGAAAAACTATTATTTTTAAGACACATGGTCTTATTTGATTTGGTAGCTAATATAGGTTTATCCATCCCTCACCTCACTGAGTCTGCTGAAGTTGGGAGCATAAGGGATCAGTTATTTAACTATGAATTCTCCTGATGAACCAATTGTGCACAACCTTTTCATGCAACCTCATTGATAGACTAACAGCTTTTCTCCATAAAGAATTAGTTACTACTTTCTCTGCTGTGGTCTTCGTTATAATTAACTTTTTCCATGCCCAGCTCCTCAGGGAACTGTGATCTCCTTGAGAAGAGGAACAATATTCCTTTTCTGAAAACCTTGTGTCACCCAGTGGTTTCCAGAGCATTAAATTAATAATTTGCAGATTTATAGAGTCCACTTTTGTGTCACTTATACCCAACATTGGCTCATGTTGAAAAGTAAAAGTATTTTCTTAACATGAAAGCAGACATACTTCACCCCTACTGTTGATGGATCCCACCTACTTCCTTTGTCCCTACAATGTCAAACAGCTGACTCAACTGATAGCCTGCTTTATATTTTATGCACTACCTAGCTTCTCATAGATCTACAGGAGACTTTGAATAGCTATATAATATTTCATCATATGCATGATATTATACTTCACCTAACTATACTCACATTATTGAACAAGTTTTGCTTTCATATATAATCCTGAGCTGAGCAGGGGATGTAGCTCAGTGACAGAGAGGTTGCCTAGCATGCACCAAGGCCTGGGTTCAATACCTAGTACCACAAAGAACAAAAACGAATAACCCAGAGCTAAGACATTTTAATATAAAATTTTATCAGAATTTCACATTATTTCCTTAGAATAAATACCTGAAAGAAAGGAATCCCAGGTCAATAGGTTAAACTTCTAAAAGCTGTTAACAGGTATTGTCAAATTAACCTTCTAGACAAATTAATCAATTTATACTTTTATCCATAGTGTTAGTGGGTGGGTACCTACTTTATAAACTTATCACCAACAGGCAGTGCTGTTTTTAATTGTTATTGATATGAAAGGCATTGAATAGTATATAAATGTTGCTAATAATTTCATTAAAAGCTTCAAGTCAGAAAAGAGTGGCAATTTCAGATGTTTTATTGTTCTTAGAAAATAGTTTAAATCCTAGCACTATTTGTCACTACTATTGTATTGCTACTGAAGAAATAGTATTTAAAATAGAACCATACTTAATGACCCCTTTTTATCAAATAAGGAGGTCACAGTGCAACTAAAAGATCACACTGCTCCAGTCTAGACAAGAGGCGGATAGCTCAAGTCTGCCCGATGCAAGTGATCAGGTGGGTTAGACAGATCTTTCTGTTTCACGACCCTTTTCTGTGATGAGGATAATATCTGGCATGCTGTTGCGAGAATAAACCACCACGGTCTATATGAAAATACTTAAAAAACTGTATCACATCAAGACACATTCCCTATTTTATGAAATACCCGAGAATATTTTCAATATTGAATCTATGAAAGTAATTTTAAACTTCAATTATTTCCAAGGTAACTTTCATTTAGATGTACAAATGAACTCACTTGGATTTAAAACTGAACTCCTAAGGTAACTTTCATTTGGATTTACAGTATTCTGTCTTTAGTCTGGATCATAACAAATTTTTTCTGACCTAATCATAGGCCTACTAATCGACCGCTTCTGTTTGACTGGTGGAAAAAGCCCCATTGGCTATTTGAAGGCATATGTTACCAACTTGTATCTTTCTGCGGATTCTGAAAAAGTCCAAGAGGCAATACAAGAAGGTATTAGTCTGGTTTTAATTTTAGTTAGTAGAGTTCTGCACTGATGACTCACATAGGATGATGTGGCTTATGGTCTTGGGTCTTCAAAGGTATTTCCATGCTTGGCAGCCCTTAGGCTTGTCCTTTAGAGCTCCAACTTTCCTGGAGGTGGACCTCCTCAGCCATTGTCCTACAATCCATTTTGCTCTTCCCACCCTGATAGAAACAGGTAATGGTAGGCCTGTGTTCTGAGATGTGTGGCGGTGGAGAGGAATTGTGTCATCAGGTAGTAGTTAGAGAGGAACCGAGGCTGGGAGGGCCTTTTTTTCATTTTATTTGGTTTTGTTTTGATTTTTGGTTTGTTTTTGTTTTGTTGGAGATATTAAAACTCATGGCCCTACAAAAAGTATTAATAGATCCCCATGATCTGTCAGGTATTGCCTCTGCGACAATGTTTGATGGAGCCAAAGATATGTCTTACTGTGACACACAGCTCCGTGTGGCCTTTGATGGGGATGCTGTCCTCTTCTCTGATGAGTCTGAGCACATTGCCAAAGAGCACGGGCTGGACAAATTCTTTCAACATGAAACACTATTTGAGAATAAGCCACTCGCTCAGGTAGGTTCATTGAGCTCTAGATAATTTTGATCTACTTATTTTCTAACATATGAATATAAATATTTGTTCATTGTGATATCTTTTTAAATTATTTTAGGCAGTCCCTTCCTCCCTGTTTTAACCTTGCAGTTTTCTCTTTCATTTGGGAATTCCTCACTTTGAAGTATCCACTGCTGACAATTTTTTTAAATTTAATATTCTTTTAATTATCTTTTAGAAATACTTCCATGATTTTCCCATGATAATGAGTTCACTCCCTCCAAGTTATGAGTGACACAGGAAACACCACCCACCAATATGCCATTTCCACATAATAGATTCTCAAAATAGTAAGCTCATTTCTAGTAAATCAGTAAACATTTGTTGGATCTCTCAAAAAAGACATCACTTAATTGAGAAAACAGGCAAGACGGAGAGTTTGAACTGAATCAAATAATGAATCTCAAAAAGTGCAAACTATGAATACCTAATCAAACTGAAAGTAAATATTTACATTTCAGGAATCCATCCATGAACTGAAGTGTTAAAATCAATGTACGAAATGAAAAAAAAACCTACAACTTCTGAACCAAAGGAAATTGAAACATCAAATCATTCAGTTTCATGCTATGACTCTTCCCAAGGAATTCAGTTTTCCTTTTTTTTCTCAGTTCTCTTTGAACTTTAATAATCCTAAATATTGTTATTTTGGCTTACGCTAATAAAACTATGAATGTACTAATCAAATGCTGCAAAGTTTTACTATTTTGTTACCTTACATTAGGGAAGTGATATTTAAATTATGTGATGAAGTTGGGTTTATCAATCTGTCCTCATAGATTTCACTTTTAATGTGCTATCTAAGAAATGTTTGCCTAAATCCGGGTCACAAAGCTTTGTCTCCTCTGTTGTTCTACAGAAGTTTTATAATTTTAGGTCTTAGAATCATGATCTCTTTTGAGCTAATATTGTATTGAAATGAAGTATTGCTTGTAGTTTATTTTCTCTGCTTATGGGTATACTGATTGTTCCAGCACTATTTGTTGAAAATGCTTTCTGGTCTGTTCCTTTGATATAGGTATTCATCTTTTCAGCAATACTATACTGTCTTCATTATCATAATTTTAGAGTTCGTCTTAAGATCAGATGGTATGAGTTCTCTGACTTATATTCCAAAACTGTTTTGGATTGACTGATACTTTGCATTGATTTAAAAAGCTGCTTATCTATTTGGGGGTGGGGGAAGTCCTGCTGTAACTTTTATTGGGTTTTAATGAATTTATAGATGAATATGGGGAGAAAAAATACTTCAAAAATATTGAGTATTTTGGTCCATGGATGTGTTATATCTCTCCATTTATTTAGAATTTTTTAATTTCTTTCATAATATTTTATGGGTTTCAGAATACAGATTTTGCATATATTATTAGATTCATATCTATGTATTTTGAAAGTTTTGGTAGTACTATAAATTGGTACTTTCAAAATCATCAATGTCCAATTATTTATTGATAATATTCAGATACACAATTGATTTTTGTATACTGACCTTGTAACCTGCAACTTTGTTAAATTGTCTTGCTAGTCATAACATTTTTGTAGATACTTGAGGTTTTCTAAGTAGGCAATAATAATGAAGAATGAAGACAATTTTGTTTCTATCTTTCCATGTTGTTTGTTTTTCTTTATCTCTCTTGCCTAATTACCTTACTGGTCCATCCAGTACAATACTCAATAATAGTGATGAGAGTGGATCTCCTTGCCCTGACCTTAGGGTAACATCATTCTATCACTCTTAAGGATATTAGCTATAAGTTCTTTTTAGATCCTTTTGTCACTTGAGAAAGTTACTTTCCATTGCTAGTTTTTTGAGTTTTTATAAGTGGATGTTAGATTTTTGTATATATTGAGAAAATGATGTTACTTCTCTTCTTAAGTTTTTGGATATGTAAACTACATTGTGCATGTTAAATGTTAAAGCAGTTTTGCACTGTTGATATAAACTCAGGTTGTCATATGATACCCTTTTTACATATTGCTGTCTCCAGCTTGCTAAAATTTAGATTTTGGGGGGCTTTTCGCCTTCAGATTGATGAACAATATAGTTCTATAGTTTTCTTACAATATCTTGATCTACTTTTGGTCAAAGGGTAATGCTGATCTCATAAAATGTTATGCAAACTATTTTAAATGTTTGGTAGAACTTTCTAGAGAAGCCACCTGGACCTGGACTTTTCTTAATAGCTACAGAGTTAGTATACATATTTTCTTTCTTCAATCCTTTCTTCTCTGTGTTTATGAATTAGTGTCTTTTAAGGAATTCATCAGTTTCACTTAAGTTATTTTTATGAACATACATATTTTTACATTTTCTTTAATTGTTTGCAGGCTCTTTAGTGATGTGTCCCTCCTTCATTTCTGATATTAGAAATCAGTGTCTTCCTTTGTTGATTTATTTGGTCAGTCTGACCAGAGATTTATCAATTTTATCTTTTAAAATGAACAAGATTTTCCTAAGATTTTTAATGTGGAAGCTGAGATCACTGATTTGAGGCCTCATTTCATTTCTTATAGTTTTCTCTATACACTGCTGAAGTTATACTCCCTGAATTTTGATAAGTGGTACAATTTTCATCCAGTTCAAAGTATTTTTTAATATATGACTTCCACTCTTATCCATGAGTTATTTAGAAGTAGATTATATCATTGTCAAATATTCTGAGTTTTTCCAAATATTGGTCAGTTATGGAGTATAACTCTTTGTTTTAGTCAGAAAATGTATTTTCTGTTTTAATTACTCTATATTTTTTGTAGTGTTTTATGTCCAGATTATGTGGTATCTTAAGTATGTCATGTGCACTTAAAAAGAATATGTTATTGCTGTTGGCTTGAGTGTTCCACAAATGTCAATTAGGTTACGCATGCTATTTTGGCTCATATTGCTTGGGTTTTTAATATTGTCAATGATTTTCTGTTTACTTCTTCAATCTACTGTTGAAGTCTTCAGATGTAATTGAGTATTTATCTATTTACATACTCAATTTTATCAGTCTCATATCCTGAATATTGAATCTCTGTCGAGAGATGCCTATATATTTAGGATTATTTTATCTTCTTGATTATTACACCCCTTGACCTAATATTCAAATACTCCATCTTTTTTTAAAACTAATGTTTGTATGATATATTTTTTCTATACTTTTACTTTTAACCAACCCATGTCTTTATATTTAAATTGTTTTTAGACAATTAGAAAGTTTTTCTTGTAGATATCAAAGTTGATGTGAGTTTTTATACAATCTGATAATCCCTGTGTTTTAATGGTTGTTTTTAGAATATTCAAGTTTAGTGTGATCATTGCTATGGTTGGATTAAAATCTGTTCTTTCTTCTTTTTCTATGTCTTCCATATGTTTTCTTTCTTTTTCTCTTTTTTCTTCTTTTTCTTTTGTGATTCTGGATTCATTGTGTTTTAGATTCAATTTTATTTCCATTATTGGCTTATAACTTATTTAGTATTTTTCCTCTATAGTGACCCCAGATTATATAATACACACCTTTAAATATTCAAAATATACTCTTGAGCAGTATTATACGATATCATATGTAGTATAAGAACTTTGCTACAAGGTACCCCAAAACATTAATACTCTCTATCATATTTTTCAGTGTTGCTGTCATATATTTTATCTATTCTATAAACTCTTAATACCTGTACTATTTTGTTTATTTGGATTATCAAATATCTCTGAGTAAATGAGGATAAAATGTCTTTTATATGCATGTATTTTTAATATTTGCAAGATCATCTTTTCATATTTCATGTAGGAAAAATCTGGTGGTAATGAATCTGTTTTTCTTTGCCTGAAAAGTGATTTCTCCTTAATTTTAAAAACATATTTTATTTTCACTAAACATTCTGGGATATACTGTAATTTTCTTTCAGCACTTTGAGGACGACTTTCCATTGTCTTCTAATGCCATTCTATATAGGTTCTGATTACAAATTTTCTGAGATTTATATCTATAGTTCTCTGTATGTATGTATTTCTCCCTGACTGCCTTCAAGATTTTCTTATATATTTTTATTTATGCAGTTAAAACACTGTGTGTGTTTGTGTGTGTGTGTGTGTGTGTGTGTGTGTGTTCATGTCCATGTCCCACATCATTTCAGTGTTTGGCTCTCTTCCCCCACAACCTTTTCTTTACTTTTTTAAGTCTGGGTAGTTTCTGTTCATCTATCTTCAAGTTTACTCATTCTTTCCTTAGCTATGTTGAGTCTCCTAATATACCCATTAAAAACATTCTTCATTTCTGTACAGTAATTTCTATTTCTACCATTTCCCTTCAACACTCTCTTTTCCACATTCATGTTATCTATGTTAAAGTAGATGCTGTGATATTAATTGTAGTCACCTTCATTTACTTCTACTATATTTATGACATCTGGGTCATCACTAAGTTTAGCCTTTTTTATTTTTCTTGAAAGAGAATTGCAATTTTGTTTTGTTCATTTTTTTGTTACCTTATAAAATTTGATATTACTAATTGTAGTGTATCAATGTGGAGACTTCTATGAATAGCATTTTTGCCTGATAACAGGTATTCTTCCTCTTCTACTAGGAAATATTATGATATATTGAATCAATGTAATCAAGAGTTAAGTTGGTTTTAGACATTGTGCTATGATTTTCTTCACTGCATCCCAGTCTTCAAATTCTTCTGGTATTAAATGTGTTCTAAAGATGAAGCTTGGTTTGCCTGAAGTTTTTTCTGCTCTACTTTCAGCTTTAGGCCTTCTCTGTGAGTCTGTGTCTCAGATGAATCTACCTTCCCAGCTGTTGCTTCTTTGTCTCTACCTGCTCTGTCTCCCTAGGACTTTAAGGACAAAGACTTCTCCTGGTTCCTGCCTTTCCCCCAGTGAAGGGAGATAGTCTGGGTCCATGATAGATTCTTGTGCGTCCCCAGGGGTAGAAGATTTTTCCTTTACCCTTTCCCGGTTATAGTAGATCTTTACTTATGCCCTGGAGAATAACATGTTTAAAGTCCTTCTTCTAAATAGTGAAGCCTTTTATTCCATGGGTATAAGGTACTAGGTAGTATTTCAGTCATTTTTCAAAGTGGCTGCTCTGCTCTTCCAAGGTTGTACCACCAAGGATGGCATTCTTTTGTCTCCTACCCTGCCTGAAATCTTTTTTATAAACACCTAGGCAAACTCTTGGAGAAAGTCCTGGCAAAGTGTGTACTGGTGTCTGTGCATCACAGGGCTTCTGTACTCTCTCATGAGTCCATATTGGTCCTTTATTAATGTGTTTTCTAAATTACCTGAATCTTTAGTTTTCGCTTATACAGTGCCTGCTATTTCTTCCTTTAATGATCTGCCAAGGGTTTGGCAGTCATTGCATTCCATCTCTCCTTGAAAAGACAATAGTTTTTCCTTAAATTCCATGGTGGTTGGTTGCTCTTTGATATCAGCTCTCTTATGCACTCAAGAAGTTATAATACTTTCAGATTGTCAGGGTTTTTCTTGTAATTACAGTGGGCATAATAGTCCTTTTAGCTCTCTACAGCTTAGGAAGATTCCCAAATGTTTTAAATCATACATCTCAAAAAAGTAATAACTTTACCTGACAATCCCCTACTTTATTCACAAAGTATATGCTTTTAGTAGTGAACAAATATATAAATTATAAAACAAACACAAAAATAGAAGTAAAAGAGAATGAGTAGCTAACTGGTTTGAATATGGTTATATAAATTCAATATTTCAATTTCAGCCTTTTGGAAAGTATTTCAATATAATGAGGAGAATAGCGTCCTTCTGTATGTCAAAAACAAACTGTGACAACAGTGGTTCCAACAATTTTGCTGTTGTTGCCAGAAAAAAAAAAAAAGAAAAGGAAAAACAATCACAGTTTTTTCACTTATGCCTCTCACGTTTAGAAATTAATTTACTTGCCTTTTCTGATATATGCAGCCTCAGAGGAAGCAGAACCAATCAAATATTCATACAGGAGGTCTTGTATCCAGAAAATACTTTATTTTAGTGAAAACAGAGAAGGGAGCCTTTGAATTGTGAAAAAAGTTAGTCTTGAAATACCATCCTGACCTTCCCCCCCAAATGCCTAATTGTTCTAAGGAAAACCCATCTACTTTGCTATAAGTAATAAAAAAGAAAATTGGTTATAAAAAGAGAAAACAAGCAAAGATGCCAGAAGAAAAAGGCAGATAAAAAATAACATTTATTTAATAATAATATATGAGGAATTTTTACCCGAAAAAGTTTCCATGGTTCAGGTAGATTGTGAGAATTTGCCATGACTTTTAAAAACATCATAAAGTCTAAATGAAATGAAATAATCAGGGAAAGAGATGATAAAATATGAAATGCAGAGTGCCAAAATGTGCTAAAGTGTGTAGAATTGAAAATAATATTTTAGAAAAATGGCAGAAAAAGATCCCAGAGAAAGAAGGTCCAACATAGGCATAAGTGGAATCCCTGAAATAGAACATTGAAATTACATTGGGTGAGGTGTGGTTAAGGGAAGATGCAAATTTATATAAAATACAAATCAAGAAAACATTCTTGCCAGGCACAGTGGTGCACACCTGTAATCCCAGTGGTTCGGGAGGGTGAGGCAGGAGAATTTTGAGTTCAAAGTCAGCCCTAGGCAATTCAGTGAGACCCTGTCTCTAAATAAAATACAAAAAAGGGCTGGGGATGTGGCTCAGTGATTAAGCACCCTGGGTTTAATCCCCAGTAGAAAGAAAGGAAGAAAGAAGAAAGAAAGAAAGAAAGAAAGAAAGAAAGAAAGAAAGAAAGAAAGAAAGAAAGAAAGAAAACATTCTTGAGTTATCAGATTTTGATACATAAATTATTAAAATATTGGAGATACAAGTCGACGTTGTGTGATAGGGAAACAGAGCATCACTGTAATAGCCAAGTGAAATGATTTGACTTCAAACATGAGTAATTCTTTGGGCTGTCTGCCCATTGAGACCAATCAACATAATTGGTGGGCAGTTGGGGGAAGTTATTAAGCTTCCCTCAAACTTCTCAACAGCCACTCCATGACAAAAGACTACTTGTAAGATCTTAGGGAGAGAAAACATAAATCATGGATTCTACATCTATCCAAAAACTCACTGAAGTGCAGAACAAACCACCAAACAGTTGAAAACATACTGAATTCTCAGGATTATTTCCATAAGATTTTTCTTTAGAAACTAGTAGTGTAGGACAAATTTTTTCCAACATGTGGGTGACTGGATGCACTGAAGCACAAATGGGCATAGAATCTATTTAACCATATATTTAAAGATCTGTAGGGACTAGAGTAATGGTGGTGGAGGTTAGGGGGTGAGCAAATGTTATGTGTCCTAGCTGTAGGAATTATATAACCAATGAGAAATAGAAAAAATATGGAAAAAAATCTGCAGAAGAATAAGTATTGTGATGTTTTCAGCTATAGTAATCAAGGAATAAAAAAGTAAAGTGGCTAAAAATATAAGAATACTTAATAAGGAAAATTTAAACTGAGAAAGATTAATTAAATGATTAAAATTACAGGATGGAGAAGGAGAGGATTACATAAATGCTGAAAAGTAATTGCTTTATTTGTCATCATAAAGAATAAACCAAGAATTTTAAAAAATAGAGGACTGAGGGTCCTAAAAGGTTATAGTTATAAATGTGACCTGTAGAAGATAATGCAAAGCTTCTAATGTCAGAGGAAAACACATATCCATACAAAGGAGAAAGATACTTCATGAAAAACCTTTAAAAACTTCAGACTTGGAAAATGTAGTAAAAAAATCACAAAATAGAACCCGTACCAAGTATATTTGTAAAATTAATATATGTAAATGGGTTAAAACTCAGCTGTTGTTTAAAAAAATAAAAGACTTCCAGATTCAGCTACATAGCAAAATCCAATTCTATGCTCTGTACAAGAAATACAGGGGCTGGGGTTGTGGCTCAGTGGTAGAGCACTTGCCTAGCACTCATGAGGCCCTGGGTTCTATCCTCAGCACCACATAAAAATAAAATAAAGGTATTATGTACACCTACAACCAAAAAATATACGTTAAAAAGAAACACAGCCAAAACTAAGTGTTGGAAATTAAAGCAGGTATGAAAATATACAAAGAAACTATAAGATAAGGTTCGATTTAGGGCAAATTTTTAAAAAACAATATTATACTAGACAAATGAGTATACTTTTACAGTTAAGATATGAAATTCATAAAAAAATTTAAATCAGTGCTTTTGGCAACCAACTAAAGTTTGTTTAGAATATGATCATGTATAACAGTTTACCACAAATAGTTTATGTTCATTTTCCTGGTTTAATTATTTATGGAGTGTTTCTTTTTTTTTTTTTTAGAGTTTTTAAAAAATTTTTACAGACTGCATTTTGATTCATTGCACACAAATGGGGTACAACTTTTCACTTCTATGGTTGTATACAATGTAGATTCACACAATTCATGTAATCATACATGTTCATAGGATAATAATGTCTGTCTCAGTCTGCTATCTTTCCTCCCCCACCCCATTTTCCTCTATGCCATCCACAGTTCCTCCATTCTTCTCTAGCCCCCTGCCCACCCTCTGGAGTGCTTCTTTCATATGTTAAAATATATTGATTTAGATGATAAATCATATGCTCATCCTATCTTAATTCCAGGAATGCAAAGATGGTTGCATATGAGGAAATATAGTCAAATAAATGCAGCAAGTTTTAGCATTATACTTTCAGCCTAGGAACACTGCATGTCATGCAGTATTATATCTTTTTAGAAGGTCTTATAAGCCTCTGCTATTTCACTGATCACCTCCTTTGGTTCACTGGTTTATAGCTGTGCCGTATGTTCCTTTTACAGGGTCCCTTGAAAGGCTTTCTGGAAGATTTAGGCAGACTACAAAAGAAGTTTTATGCCAAAGATGAACGGTTACTTTGTCCTATCAGGACCTACCTGGTTACAGCCCGAAGTGCAGCCAGCTCAGGAGCCCGGGTGCTGAAGACTCTTCGTCGCTGGGGTCTAGAGATAGATGAAGCTCTTTTTCTTGCTGGAGCCCCTAAAGGTCCCATCTTGGTGAAGATCCGGCCCCACATCTTCTTTGATGACCAGATGTTTCACATTGAAGGGGCAAAGAAATTAGGTACCATCACAGCGCACGTACCCTATGGAGTTAGCCAAAAATACCACGCTTAGAGACGGGCACAAGAAATAAAACAGCGACAGTCTGGTATTACGGAGGAAACATCCTTTGGATGTTTAGAGTAATCAGGTATTTTAGAAGATTGGACCTAAAAACTAGCTCCTTTTGAAAGGTTTACTCTTCATGTTTTTGGGAAACATTTTCAACTCTCAAGTTATCTTCAGGCTACTTCTGTCAATGCCATTGAATGTCATGGCACCTGCCTTTGTGTAAGCCATAATGATGACTCTTTAGGATAATCTGAACACTTGGATTATTAAGGGGCTATTTCAGAAACTTAGTCTCACAGAACAATACTCAATTTGGAAGTTGGTACATGGATTGAATTGTTACCTATCATCACCTAGAGTTCTGGTTTTCAAAGGTGGAATGTGTATTAACTATACTCTTGAAAACTAGAATGTTTTATTCTGTTGCTTCCATGACCAGTCTTTAGGCCAATTCAAAATGAAAACATTACTCTCCAGGCATGAGTGTACCAGTTTCGACACTGTGCATTTGGAAATAGAACATCTGATTGTTATGACAGGGCACTTTTTAAGATGAGTTCTAGACAGAGTCTCCTGAGAAGGGTTCTTTAAAGCTTTCTTAGTGAGTTAATTGCCTCTGAACTATAGAACTTCATTTTCAAAGACTCCAGCTTTGGACCGGGCAAGTTGGGCCAATATTTGTGTGAGGGGGAAAACAAATTGGCCACCACTTCAAAATGTGTCATGAAATGTTGTATCATGGCCTCAGTCACTCTGTTATAATTTTTGTTTTACTTTCAATAAAACGTGATTGGTTATTAACCATAATATACTATATGTTAGGGACAGTGAGCTGGTAATTTTTGTATTATCTCATTTTCTTATCAAATTAAATGTTTGTGATATAGTATTATTACCTTCCTTTTCTTTCAATGAGGAACTTAAAATTCAAAAATATTAAGTAACTTGTCCAAGGATGTGGAGCTAATTGGTAGGACCAAGATTCAAATTCAGACATCTCTTTCCTATCTGTTACACAGCATTACAAACAGGAGTTGTTATAATTTCCATTGCCTTTGGATTAGTCATTCCAAGAAGTTCCAGGCACAAGCCACACAGCAGTTACACAGAAAATCTAAAGATTATTTTCCTCCTCTTGTTCTCATATTCTTTCCTGCTCTCTATGCCTACCTCCATTTTTACTCCTCCTTCACATTAAGATTCCACCCTTGGTTCTAATTGAGAAAAAACAGAGGTCACACATATCTTTTGCTCTGCTCCCTAATTTGATGAAAATCAGCCCAAAATATATTAGCTGTGTCACTGTCAAATTTTAGGAAATTTAAATTTTAGGAAATTTTAAACCTTAACAGTATGGTAGAGGAAGTCCAGTGTTGGAACTCAAATAGCCAACACAAGATGGCTGTTTGTCCTTAGTTCTAGTGAGGGTCACACATGAAATAGAAAACAGAGCTCCACAGAGCCTGGAATTGGTCAGCAAGAAGAGACCTGAGTTGGACTTTGAAGGATGGGCAAGATGTGGACAGGTAAAAGGGAACAGAAAGAGGTAACAGATGTGGTTGGTGTTGTGCATGTAAGTGGCAGCTTCGTATCTGAAGGAGGTTTATAAGAGCTGCCTCTCCCAATTCCTTTCCTGGTGCCTTGTATAAGCCCCAGTGATAGTGGGGAGAATCCCACCACCAAGTCTTCCCTCCTCCAAGTTCCATTCTCAGTATGTACAAGGTCACCTCCTCCTGGAATCTATGTTCTCTTTGTATTATGATTATTAGTTGCATGTTATTTCTTTCGCAAATGTAAGGGAATGAAAGATGGTTTATTAAAATCAGCTAGGTAGATTATTTCAAACTACACAGGTTGCTTCTCTTCTCCTGAAGACTCTTGAATGGATCAGGAGTGAGGGTGGGAGATCACTGTACAAGTTAGGAAGCACCCTGCAGACAAAAATGATGTCTTGTTTCTCTTTGACTTTCACAGGGCACACATAGGACCTGCACATTATTGGGTGGGTGAGTAGATGAAGGTGTGGTGCCTTTAAGTGTTGCTAAGTCTAATGTCAGAAACAACAACTAAAGATGGGTTCCTGTGCTACTAACCCCTGACATTTTTGAAGAATTTTACAGTGTACAAAGCACTTTGCCCTCTGTCTGTGGAGGCAGCAGGGAAGAATTTTTTAGTGGTTCTGCTTGAAAGTCAATACGTTTAGCATATTCTCCCACTTTGTTGTTGGTATCAGATAAGATCACCCTTGAGTAAGGGTGTTTTTTTCTACAGGCACCAAGGCTATCATGGTTGATAAAATTTGGATAGGAGGTGTTCCCCAAAAGCTCATGTGTGAGACAATGCAGGAATGTCAAAGGTAAATTATTACATTATGAGATTTGTAACCTAAACAGTGCATTGATTTGTTTGATGGATTACTATTTGAATGGATTGCATGGCTGCAGGAAGTAAGTAACTGGGGCATACCTTTGGAGATTATATCTGCCCCTGGCTCCTCACTTTCACACTCTCTGCTTCCTGGCTGCCATGAGTAGAGTAGCTTTCCTTTGCCAAGCCCTTCTGCCATGATGCTCTGCCCCATCTCAAGCCCAGGGCAATGGAGTCAGCCAATCATGGACTGAAACGATGAACCAAAACAAAATCTTTCCTCCACTAAGTTATTCTTGTCAGGAACTTTGGTCACAGGCATAAAAAACTAACAAACTGACCTTCTTCAGTGGTTCTCAAAGTGAGAACCCTACTTCAGCTCGGGCACCTGCATTACCTGGGAGCTTGTCAGAAGTGCACATTCTCAGGTCCCATCCCAGACCTACTAAATTAAAAACTGGTACTGAAGCCCTGAAATTTGCTTCCCTTTTATTTTCTTGGCAAACTCTCCAGGTGATTGTGATGCAAACTGAAGTTTGAGACCCACTAGCCCATTCTATTTCCAAATGATTTATGTGGCTAAATTCTTAAGTCTCATCTACGGAAAAGGGAAGGAAAAGTTCCTCAGAATTCACTTGACACGGCCCGTTCTCCAGAAGGTGAAAGTAAACTGAGTTTACAAGTCCCAGGAGCCCTTAATGGAAAACATGCTAAATGCCTCTAAGAATCGCAACTCAGCCTATTTGAGATTAACTCAAAGAATTCATTAGGCATTACCACAGGAATGGCCTCCATTCTGGGATTTCAGTGGGTATAAACCCAGCAACCTCAGCACCGCTGGACATGCTGGCCTCTGCCCTTAGGCTGAGAGCAGGGTCCCAGGAGGGCACGCGAGGGAAAGCCCCGCTGGACTCTCTCAGCCAATCAGGTGCCCTCGGGAGAGAAACTACAAATCCCAACATGCCTCACGCGCACTATCAGACGGTTCCCGGTCGCGCCCCAGAGTTCTTCGCGCCAGGTGGCGGGCTTGACTCCGGAACCCTAGCGCAGGGTCCCTCGGGCCCTCCGCCCGGAAGGCTATGGCGGTGGCTACCGCGGCGGCACTGCTGGCCGCACTGGGCGGGGCACTGTGGCTGGCGACCCGGCGGTTCGTGGGCTCTAGGGTCCAGCGGCTGCACGGAGGCGGAACCCCCGGCCTCATGCACGGGAAGACCGTGCTGATCACAGGGGCTAACAGCGGCTTGGGCCGCGCCACGGCGGGCGAGCTGCTGCGCCTGGGGGCGCGGGTGATCATGGGCTGCCGGGACCGTGCGCGCGCCGAGGAGGCGGCCAGCCAGCTCCGTCGCGAGCTCCGCGAGGCCGGCGGTCCCGAGCCGAGCCCCGACGTCGGCGGAGCGGGAGAGCTGGTCGTCAAGGAGTTGGACCTCGCCTCGCTGCGCTCGGTGCGCGCCTTCTGCCAGGAGCTGCTCCAGGTGTGGGTCTCGCGGAGCCGCGCCGCCCGAAGGAAGGCAGGCGGAGCCGCGCGGGGCGGGACAGGGCGGGGCAGAGGGTCCGCCTGGAGCCCGGGGTGTGACCTTGAGGATGGCTGAGGTTCCTGGAAGGAGCACCGCCGAGCCACCAGCAGCCGGCCGAGGAAGGGCAGGCTTGAGAAGGAAGGGGAACTGACCGCTGAGGATGTTCAGAAATGGGCCCCGGAGGAAAGCAGCACATAAGCCAGTTTCTGAACATTTCATTTCTTATGTGAGGAGGCCCAAGAGTCATCCCCTGGTCTCTGAATTGTTTTTCCTGTGTCAGAAGTGAATGTGTGCCAAACCATGCCTTCTGTCCAGGGCCTGAGAGCTCTGGAAGAGACTGGCTAGCCAAGAGTCTTGGATGAATGCTTTTAACCACCCCCACACCCCGGTTTTTTCTTTTCGTCTGACCTAAGGAAGTGTCATTTGTTGCCACTGATGAACTCATTAATGCCATCTCTAACCAGACTGTCCTGATTTCCACATAGAATGGAGCTTGGAATCCTAGTGATCATGCTTCAAACAGGACTAGGAATTAAAAATAATACATCTGCATTATTGAGGATTATTTATGCCAGGATATGTACCAAACATTTCATATACTTTTCAAAAAACTGTTAAGTGAAAATAAAATGCCTTTGGCTATTGTCATCATGGAATCCTCACAGCAATCCATGTGACACAGGAATTTTCTCCATTTTACAGCATGAGGAAACTAAGGCATAGAAAGGTTAAGTAGCTTAACAGTGGTCTATCTTCAGAGCCCATGTTTTAACCCCTATTGTAGACTCTTGCTGCTGGGAAGTGAGGGATGGAGCTATCTTTGGGCAGGTGGTAAATATTCCACTGAAGTGGAAGCCTCTGATGAAGGCAGACTGTTGCAGAAGTGATTTGCCAGAGGGCATTCAAAAGAGGGAGACTTAAAGGTAGCTGTCACAGGAATGGCCCTTGTATGAAATGAGTCTTTGAGGCTAAAGCAGAGGTTCCCTAACATACTTTGTAATTACTAATGGAAAATGTGTACCTGTTGATGAGTGCACCAACTTCTCCAACTTTGGGATCAGATTGGATATAGCCACCCTTGTTTCCTGTTCTATATAGATTTTTAGCCTTGCACTGGGAATTTATTAGAGAAGCTGCTAATAGGTGCTAAAAAGTCAGCTTCACAAAGAAGTGATCTCATCAAAGGAGTACAGCACAATATAATGTTGAAACCATGAACCACCCGTAGCTACTAGCTTTTAGGTATTGAGCTGAGTATCACTGCTTTCAAAAATGAGAAATATTCCACAGCAAATCCTGAGAGTTTGCAAACCCCCCTCTCCCAATGCTCTAGATCATCTTGTTGCAGTATGGGAACTATTACTCCAGGGAGTTCGGTTTTTGGTTTTGTTTATTATTGCTAGTATCTCATCATCAATGATAGGTTAAGAAGCAATACTCATCTGTGGGAAATTTTTCAAAGCATTAGAAATGGGTCTTCCTGTTCATTAAAATGTAGGTGGGACTGGATATATATTCCTGATAACTTTACTACTTTGGTACCTTATAAGGCAGAACCAGTTAGGTAAGAACAAGGAGATAAGATTCTTGCTTCTAAGCATTTACCTTTCTGCCTGCCTCTGAAGTTTGGGGACTATAAGTAGAAGTGGAAAGAAAAAAAATTGTGGAAGTGTAGACTTCCCACGGATTGGTATTCTTGGTATTTATCTCATTTATCTCCTAGAATTAAAAAAAAGGAAATGTGAAGTCTTAAAATAACACTATCCCAGCAAAGAGGGATGGCTCAGAAATGATTAATTCAGGAAACCCTTCCAAAGGATTATGAAAAAGAACATTCCTTTCTTTCCCCCATGGGTGAACTCTTGTCTTCTTTTTGAAGTTGACTATTGGAAAAGGTAAAGATTCTTAGGTTAGAATGAGAAATAGTTAATCCTCTGAATCCTCTGACGTGTAGGCTTTGATAACAGTTGTGAAATTTAACACTTTTTTTTTCACTTAAACTTGGTAAAAGAGCCAATAAAACATGAAATTTGAAACTGGAAGTAATTTAAGCATGGGTCATCCCTTTGTCTTTACACCTGGAACATGTTGAGCATTTCTTTTATTCTCTGTCCAGCAAGAGACGGAGAACTCAGGAAAAGGCTAGAAAAGACCATCTAAAATGATTTAGGGAATGAAAAGACTTACTATGAAAAGAGTCTAAATTTTAGGTCTTTACATTTAGAAGATGCAGGGATATATGGTGAAGGTACAAAATTCCTACTATACAGATCTCCTAAGTTAGGGGCCCCTTGAAGCTTAAAAGAGAGTTTTCATTTAAGGAAAAAAGGATTGAATTCCCCAATCATGTTGGAGGTTAAAGGTGTTTGTTGATCCTATGGCCCCCAGCCTTTTGTATTCTTCACTGTTATGAGACTTGTACTTATGAGTCACTGTGTTGTATTTTTATATTACCTGATTAAGTTTTGTTCTCCTTGTTTGATTTATTCATGACATTCTCTCTAGTCTTTAAGTTTCTGTCCTTAACCTCTGTTGTCCGGGTTTTAAGGAAATGCCTCGAAGTCATTCTTTTCCCATGGTGCCATTTACACTTGGAGAAATACAGAGGAACACATCTGAACTTGGCTCCTGATGTCCAGTGAGTCTGGGAATAAGCTATGCTCTCTCTAGCTCACTGACTCTACCTATGCTTCAGAAATCCCAATTAGAAAGCCAAAATAACTTAGTAATTAAGAGAAGGGACTTTATCATCAAAAGATTTTACCTTGGAGTCTGATTCCTTGTTTTGCTACTTTGGAACTTTTTGACACTGGGTAAGTCACCCAGCATCTGTGCATCAGTTTGCTTATAGGGTTATAAAAAGAAGATGAGGTTTCATGTGAAAAGTTGAAAGCAAGGCCCTACTAAACATGAAAATAATTTTATTTCCATTTCTCTTTCAGTTGTTAGAAGTTCATAGAAATCTTTTATGGAATTTTTTTTTTTTTTTTTTTTTTTTTGCGGTACTGGGATGAAGGCCTGGTTCTTGCAGGGCAGGGGCTCTACCAACCCAGCTATATCCCCAGCCCTGTTTTATGGAATTTTAATACTGTACAGGAACTTTAAAAATGTTTACACTTGTGATTTTGATATAATCTCAGCATTAACATGATATTTCCCAGGTTGATATTTTCTTAGTTCAACTGAAATTAGGGGGAGAAATCTAGACTCAAAGGAGTATCCCTCTTCTAAATTGAATATATTTCTGATTTAAGAAAGATATTGGTATTGATCAGATAATCAACTTTCTATTGAACCCAACGCGTGTGTGTGTAAAAGTATAAGACCAGAAATTCAGTCTTAGATTCAGTTTCTACATCTCTTACTGGCAGATTAAAGAAGCTGTAGGGTGAGATTATGAATATCAGTATTGGTCTGAGGAACATTCTCCAGAGGAATCCCGACTCCCCCACCCCAGCTGATGAAAAGCAAAATTGGCAGTATTCAAATAGTTCTCTGATCCATAGGCCAAAAACTGAAATGTTTTTACTATCAAGTTCCTCTTTTTATTAAAACATATTCATGAACAGAAGGAGCAATCGGAAGACTCTATTCATAATTCAGCTATTCTCTTTTTATATTTGAAGGAGGAGCCTAGGCTGGACGTCTTGATCAATAATGCAGGTGTCTTCCAGTGCCCTTACATGAAGACGGAGGATGGGTTTGAGATGCAGTTTGGGGTGAACCATCTGGGGCACTTCCTGCTCACGAGTCTTCTCCTTGGACTTCTCAAGAGTTCAGCTCCCAGCAGGATTGTGGTCGTTTCTTCTAAACTTTATAAATACGGAGAAATCAACTTTGAAGATTTGAACAGTGAACAAAGCTACAATAAAAGCTTCTGTTACAGCCGGAGCAAGCTAGCCAACATTCTTTTTACCAGAGAATTAGCACGGCGCTTAGAAGGCACAAATGTTACTGTCAACGTATTGCATCCAGGCATTGTGCGGACTAATCTGGGGCGGCACATTCACATTCCACTGCTGGTGAAACCTCTCTTCAACTTGGTGTCATGGGCTTTTTTCAAAACGCCGCTAGAAGGTGCCCAGACTTCCATCTACTTAGCCTCTTCACCTGAGGTGGAGGGTGTGTCGGGAAGGTACTTCGGGGATTGTAAGGAGGAAGAACTATTGCCCAAAGCTATGGATGAATCTGTAGCAAGAAAACTCTGGGATATCAGTGAAGTGATGGTTGGCATATTAAAATAGGAACAAGCAGTGAAATAGCTATTTATGAAATTTATCAGTTATATCTGTGATCAGGAATGGTGTGGCTTGAGCACTTGCTACTTGGAAAAAACAATTTTGGTTACAGTTGTACTGCCAAGAAAGTACATGGGGATATTTTCAAGTTACTAAAAAGGTTATTTTGGGGTATAAAATTTGAGCAAACATGTTTTAAATGTAAAAGTATAATGAATGCAATTATATTTTGAAAATTATAATTGAGAAAGCAGTTTTAACAGCTATTTAAGAATTTGGTTACTTAAAATAGATAATACTTAAGATGTATTTCAAATATCTTTGTGTTTCATGGCTAAAGAGTTAAAAGTGTTTTCACTACAACTCTGGCTTTTGTGTGGAAATATATGCCTGGTGTGTACACCCAAACCTTACTTCAATAAACTTATTGATGAAGAATCTTCATTGGGAATTTCTTTATGTCACTGATCTTGTTACACCCAGTCTCCTTTTAGCACATACCATGCACACTGCTCTCAGAGGTAGTATTTCTAAAACCCAAATCTCATGGCTTCACATCCCTGCTTCAAAACCTATGATAATGATTTTTATTTTTTAGCTATGAAATTCTTCAAAAGAGGTCTTTTACTCAAGAAATTGGGTGGGTCAAACAAGTTATAGCAAAGCTGCAGGGCATTGTCCCCCAAGGCTCCAAAAGGAACTTTGTAGAATATAGCAATTTATATGCTTTTTATTTAAGCTGTTTAGTATACATTTGAGTATCTCCGTGAACTGGTAACAGACTTGCCTTATACTCTTAAACTCAGCACTGTCTAATGGAACTTTCTGCAATTATAATGGAAATAATCTGTACAGTTCAAGATGGTAGACTCTAAATGGGGTACTGAATACTTGAAGTGTAATTAAGAACTGAATATCTGATCTCAATGTATATTTACATAGCTACTTGTCTAGTGACCATTGTTTTGGACAGCATCTTTAGTCATTCCTTTGGATAAAACAGTCCTGAGTATAGAATAGTTCCTTGCCTCTGGTCCTTATGCTCTTTCAGGCTGGAATACCATCTCTTTGTCCTCAGGAATAGTACTTACCCTTTAGGTGCACCTCAAGTGTCTTCTTTCCCCAGTCCCTGTAGGCAGAAATAATTCTCTCTTCCCACTGTTTCTGTTAGTTTTTGTAGCTTTGCTTCAAGTGCACTCATCATTCATTCTCAAATCCAGTTAGAATAAGTATTCTCCAAAGGAAAATTTTCCCCTTTAAGAAGTTTTCCCCTTTAAGAATCATAGTATAGTATCTAATGGAGATTAAGAAAAATAATAATGAGTGTGCTTAAAGTAGTTGAGCTCAAATAGGAATATTACAGACATCTGTGTTACAGCATCACAAGTAGCGACAATAATTTCAATTGTCTTGCCATCTCCTAATGTTGGAAAAAGGAATTGGGACATGGATAAAGAGCTCCATTGCTTTTTAACGACCATTTGGCCTGGGCTAATCCTTGATTGGTTATTATTTTTGAGGCCATTTCTAATACACTTTGACCAGTATCAGTTCTTTTCAAGAATGGCAAGACCTTGGCAGATCACACAGAAAGTCTGTTTTCCGTTAGAGCCTTATGCTATGAATACAAGAAGCTTTCTATCATCACAGGTGTGTCTCTGCAGGTGTAGCTGCATCATGTTCTTTGAAACACTGTTTTAAAAAGTAATCCTACAAAGAGACCTACTGAACT
Source organism: Glaucomys volans (assembly GCA_020662805.1). Lineage (NCBI taxonomy): Eukaryota > Metazoa > Chordata > Mammalia > Rodentia > Sciuridae > Glaucomys > Glaucomys volans. The sequence continues at coordinate 193,123 of JAJEJO010000353.1, read as the reverse complement.
TGGAAATGTGGGCAGGAAATACACAAAATGCAACTTGGAAAAATGGAAGCTAATAAATCTGTCCTACACCTCGACTTCATTAAAAAGGAGCCTCTCTTTTTCATTTAATACCATCTTTTCTGGCTGCAGTTTGATACCTGATGCTTTTCAGGGGATTTGGGCCTTTTGAGTCTTTCAGAGGGCTTGTTTGTGGCACCACAATAAAATAGGATATATTAATTTATCATGCTGGAAAACTAAAAACTTGTCTGGGAACAGCAACTATTTAGGTAAAATGAGCTGCTGCTAGGAAGATGTCCTTCCCACCCCGGGGTCCATCGAATCCAGGACAAATAGCGCCAGTGTGACTAGTTAGTTTTTGAAGAGTCTTCCAGCCCTTTGGTTCTCTCCTTTCTCCCTTACGCTGACTCACTTCTAACCATTTCACTGGGGAAAGAAATAAGGAAAAAGCTCTTGTATTACTTTGATACTCTCATCCTCAGCAAAGTATTGCCTGTATGTTGCCAGATAATGGAATAAATGAGTAGAAACCTATTTTTCATGCTGATTCTTGGCTTCATTTTTTGAAAAACTGACTTCTATTTCAAGCGACTTGTTCTGAGAAGGGGTGAGGTGGCTGGGCTTCTACCTCAGCTTCATGCAGAGGAACTTTGTTATATAATGGTGTTCTAAGTAGCATGAAATTGGAAGAGCGCTTTCACTTTTCTGTTTTTAGTGGTGTGGTGTAATTATACATAATAGTGGAGTTCATTGTGACAAATTTGTACATGCACTAAACATAATTTGAACACAGCACCATGCTGGGCTTAATTGACAGCTCCTGAACTGAACTCTCCCAGTGACCTTGCCAAGTTCCTTCACTCTGAGCTTTTTTTTTTTTTTTTTCTTGGCTCTATCACTGAGCCATTAAATGCTTACTTTAAAGGATTGCTCAGTGAATGAAAGTGACAGAGAACTTACAACATTTAGAAAAAGTGTCTGGCACCTACCGTATATTCATTTCTCCTCTCCTGATGCACCTAATCATGACTGTTCATGGTAATTTGAAATAGTGATGGTTAGGTGAATACACATGATAGAAACAAGACTCTAAAACAAGATCCAGCCAACGTTTTTTTGTCAAAAGCCAGGTTGTAAATATTTAAGGTTCTGTGGGCCAGAGAGAGTCTGTTACATATTCTTACATATTGTTTTGTTTTTCACAATAATTTGAGAATGTAAAATCCATTCTGAGCTCATCCAGGCCATCCTATTGTACTTAGGCAACTAGTAGTCTTCCAAGCTCAGTCTTTTCACTTTTTGTTTATCTTTAAGAACTGTGTATGGTAGTAGTTGTGTGTGTGGCAACTCCTGTGAAGCTGCTGTTATTTTTTCTTAATTCTACTCTTGCATGACTATTTGCACCCAGACCCAGGAAGTCTGTGCTCTTTAAATCTCTCCAGCCATAGAGTCTGGTGTGAGGAATAGCAGTTATCTTCCTCCAACTCCCTCCTCTGACAAACCTGCTGGGTCTGGCCAGAGATCTGAGAGAATCTGTATTTAAATATTTAATTGATTCCAAATGTCCTAAGGAACACTGAAAAGAGAACATGTTACTAATCACCCTTCGGGAGCTTTGCCCCCAGACAGCTTCAGATGTTTCACAAACCTCCGGACAATGGGGAGTTAAATTAGTTACAGGTTAATATGGAGGAAGGTATTTAATTCCTAGAGGAAATTTAGAAGGTGTACTCAGTTTTATGCAGACAGTCATGAAGATGCTTTGCTAAGCCAGATGTTTAGTCAAAGTACAGGAGAATCACACAAGTGACCGCCATGTAACGAACGTGCTATAATTACTGATTCTCCATTCTTTTTGACAAGCATGCTTACTAATGGCCCATGCCACGTTAATGTTCTTGGCTGATGGGCTTCTCCTCTGTGACACACCCACACCTTTGCTTCCTCCTGGGCAATTATGTACTTAGGAAGAACAAGCTGTGTACCATTCATTTATTCCTTTAACAAATATTACAGTACATTTTGTGTACCAGGCAGTATTCTAATGTGTTGGGGTGCAGGAGACTACAAAGAAAACGCAGACAAACATGGGCATGCATGTACTAGCTGGCTGATTGTTAATTATCATATCAGTTAGCAATCATAGTACAAAGCAATGAAATATGAATCCAAAAAGAAAGAGAATAAAAAGTAAGCCAAGTGCTCTGCCACAGTTAAATGAAGGCAAATTACTAGAAATGTACTGTGAATGAAGTTTCAAACTGTCATACTAAAAGTAACATAAAAACATAAAAGATATTGGCATTTCCTCCTTTGCAAGTGACTTTGAGTCTATTTTAAAAAACACAAAACCTGGAAATCATAGACTGTACTATTAAGAGTATAATGTAAGAAGATGGAATTCCAAGTACATCTCTGCTAAAAAAAAAAAAAAAAAAAAACCCACCCACCAAATATGGCAATTAAACCTGTAGCTTTAGATCAGCAGATAGGCAAATGAATGAATAAGCTATACTTTTCAAGTTCAAATACTATTTTGTGGTGCATGTGGTTCATCCGTGTGATGGCCTTTTTGATCGACATTTTCACGTAACCAACCAATTGCAAATAAGAGGGTTTCTATTGTACAAAATAGAGCTATCATTTGCATTTCAGATGAGTCTCAGTTTGGAGGAATTGGAGACAAATATTTTCTGTGCAGTGAATCATATTTCTCCAAAGACTTCTAAATTAAATTTGGGAATTATCAGATTTTTAAAACTGCGCCAATGTACTTAAATGATTATTTTATATAGTGGTCCTAAAGTGTTTTTGTAGTTGGTTCTTAAAATTGAACTTCATTATCAGCTTTGTTTCTCTCTCCAATTAAAAACTTCCTACTGATTTTGTTAAAAAAGCAAGTTCTTGAATATTTAAAGTTTTCTTCAGTGTGTCTCTTTAGAAGTTGCCATGTTATATATGATGTATTAGAGTCTGTCCTTAATTTGGGGATATTTGAATGTACTAAAAAACAACATAAAAAATGTGCTCCTACCTTTCTTTATAAATTCAGACTTAAGAAAGTACTGGCACCCTTATTTATTTATTTTGATAATATCCTATAGATCTAGGTAGATATCCAGCTATTAGCAGAGTGGATGGATTCTAAACCCTGCTCATAACACCCTCTTTCACTACTATGAGAGTAGTAAGATGAATAAGTCAAATTTTAAGTTGCAAACAAATTCAAGATGTTATCTGCACAGATCCGCATACATGGTGGCATTTCAGGTATATCTTGAAATTGTACACATGGCTTGAGAAAATGCTGAGCCCAGGAAAGTATATAATAATTATTAGTTTTTTAAAAAAGCAAAACAAGTTTCTGCCACCAACGCATGAAAGCACAGGAAATGGCTCCACATAGTAAGTGTCCAAGTCTAAGCAATCTGTTGACAGAAGTGGGTCCTACCCGGGGGTTTTGTGTTAATGTAATCACACACTTCAGAGCTGCAGCCCAGCAAGTCCAAGTCCACCCACCTCAGAGTTTATCTTTAGCTCATCTGGAAGAGTTTATTTTAAACATTGAACATTGTTTGCTGCTGTTGAAATGAAAGTGAGAGAGTTACAAGCTTTCTTCCACTGCCATCTGGCAGATTTACTGATGGATCGGGTTCTTTAATCCATGTAACCCTGTGTGTGGGAGCTATTGTCTTTGTGTTGATCATGCAGCTGGCTTGGCTGAACTTTAAAAGGCTGCACAAAGCTGTCAAGAGTCATCCTATAGATAAATGAAGTTGGGGATGTTGCAAAAGTCACCGAGGCCTTTTTGGAGAAGGTGTGGATGTGTATTTTTTATTCCTCTCTGAATGCTTTTTTTTTTTTTTTTAACTTTCTTTACTCTACGGTTCTCTTAGTAAACTAGAAAAAAAATAAGATGACTGTATTTTGGGGTATTTTGAAAAAATTGAAAACTAAAAAAGGGGCAATATTTTACTAAGAAAAGTATTGTAGCAGAGTAGAAGTAAGAGAAATACCAATTTAGGGTTCTACACCTCATTAAAGTAAATGTGAGAGGTAGGAAACCATTAGTATGCTCTTCTTTTCAGCAGGGATTTGTCTTGACACAGGTAGGTTCACTGATTTGTTTATTAAATACCTAATCATTAGTCAGCATCCTCAGGGGTTAGTAGTAAACAGAATCTCCAGCAGTAGTTACCCTAAGTATAACATACAGTCAACTCCAGGGCACGATTTTTATAATATCCACAAAACATACACACACATCATTAAGAGATTACATGAAAATAGTGGGCTATGTGCCAAATGGGCCATGTTGCATAAATTTATATTAAGTTTATAGGAACACTGTGAGACAGGATGTGAAACATTTAGATATGGTGAATTGGTGTTCAATTCTCTTTCCTATTTAAAGGGGCCCTTTATATCTTGCTTAGGACAGAAAGTTTAAAAACAAAAATAAAACACAAACTGCATTGTCTGCATTGTGGTGGAAAACCATTTTCTAACAGACAGTTGAGATTTTGACAGAAGAATTGAGAAGGAAGTCTTCCTAGTGCTTCTGGCCATTTCCGACTGGCAAGAAAGGTGGTGGAGACAGCCACCTCTTTTCATTCAGATTCGCTTTTTGTGCTTTATTTTGTTTGTTTTGATGACAGAAGGCAACAGGGGCAGACTGCTAGATGCTTCTGTGTTGGCTCACCTCTTAGTGGATGTTGAGAGAAGGCTGCAGTGGTGGTAGAGGCACCCGATCCCAGTTTCCTGATCCAAGGTCATTTCCTGTGGTGCTCTGTACTGTCATCAGAAAACTCCAGGTTTCCCACTTTCCCAATCATGGCCACAAGTAGGACCGTCCCCAAGCCAGTCAATTCTTCAGTATTTTTACAGGTATTCCTCTTTCATAACTAATCTTCGTATTCCAGCCCTCCCCATTATTTTGTAGGTACCTACTCTTTATAGTCTATCCCTATGTCCTTAAAGTATCTGGGATGGAATCTTCGTTTCCTACAAAGAAAACAGACTGCCAGGATTACTGACCAGAGAGGAAAAACATAAAAGTGCAAATAAAAGCCACCTTGCCAATGACCCAGCCATGGCACATATGGGAGACATGGGCAAAGAAACTGAGTGTTACAGCTTGAAAGGGTGGGGACCAAGGGGAGATGAGGGAGGCAGTCAACACGGCATTTCTTTGCTGAAATTACAATTGTACAATGTATAAGCTTTAGCCTCAGATATTTGAATTTGTTGAAATGAGTGTCCATAATGAAGAATAATGTCAACAAAGGAGCAGAGAACCTCTTTCCTTTAGTAAAAAATTGTATCCCAGTAAAGGAATCCATTTGGGAAGTCAAATGATAATAAGAGTCTTGATTAGGCATTAATTGGAGCAGAGAAAGTTAATTTTGAGATTGATGTTTTATGACATTACCAGGAATATTTGTGGTAGGTGAATCCTTGAGCAGAATTTATACTTCTGAAGTGATCTTAAGGTAGGCCTTATAATTATGTATTGTTTTGCTGAACTTATTGCCGTAGCTGTGATATTTTTAAATTTTTAAAAATATGTTTTTATCATTTTAGTTTTGCTTGTCTGGTTCAAGAAAGATTTTGTCTCCACTGTATTTCAGAGAGAAGTAGAAGTGACTGACAGAACTGGGCACACTCCGGATCAGGTTGGGATAGGGAGAGATTGACAATTGAGAGAATATCTGCATGGTAACTTTTCCTAGTGTGAGATTTCTGGATTAATTTATCACAGGTGTTTTCCATCTGGGACAGAGGTAATATACTAGGCTTCCTTTAGCAGGCAATGTAATCAAGATTGCAGGATGACTTTGATGGAGAATCCTGTGTAAGGGCTTTGGGTGGCATGAATAGATTAGAAAGACATTTATAACAGAATCCATGGAATATTTAGAAATATTTACTTCTACTTTTTTGATGCAAATAGAATCAGAGAAATAGAGGCAAGAGGGGAGTCAAAGGCTAGTGTGATTATCAAGAACCAGACTTCAACCACACCTTCTCTACACACTAATATCTGGCATAGGAGCTGTCATTTGTCAATTACTCACAAAATGATAGATTAATCAATTAATTAATCAGTCAATAAGTACCCTGAAAGCTAAGACACCTACCACCCTATTGATGATCCTGGTAGATGGAGCTGATTTAGCTGCTCTGATAGAGGGACCCTTCCTGTGACCTAGGAAAGTGCTGAGTCTTCCTAAGAAGAGAGCCCTTCTGGCTAGTGAAGGTGCTGCACGGTTCTCCTGCACACTCTCATTCAACAGCAAGAATGGGAAACATGACAGAGCCTGTGATTATGTGTGTTCTCATTCTTGACAAATACAATCACTGGTTATGGGGAATTAATATGAGGAAAGCTGGAATGTCTACAAAGAAGTACTAGAGGTTGAAAAAAGTTGAATACTGTCACTAATTCCCCTGGACACTTCTTTATAGTTCAATCAAATTGTATTTCTCTCCCACCTTCCAGTTCTTTCTGGAGATCCTGTGTACTCCAATAAGCGCCATACCTTCAGTTGATTAAATATGACTTGCAAAAACCAACGTAATGATTTCTGCAATACTCAGTATTTACTGACCCAATTAGTTTTCAAGTAAGTTTATGTATAAGTGAAAAAACTTAAGAGGGCTTATTTTCTTTTTATATTAATGCTACATCTGCAAATCTCTAAGACCATAGATCACCAATTAACAGGACTAAATGGAACAAGTGATTAAACTCACAAGGGAAAGTTCTTTCTGGAATAATTTCACTATTTGTGAGAAATATTTTACATATATTACTGCTAATCCTTGTAATAACACCTCAAGGTATCCTTATTCGTATATTATAGAGGAAATGGGACTTCAGAAAACTTAAGTGACTTGCTCAAAGCCTGATGGACCCAGAATTTGAGTCAAAATATTTCAGAATTTAGAGTCTTTAGTTATTTTGCTCTACTAGCAGGTACTTTTGGTAAACTAAAAGAGTATTCAAAAATCTTAAAATTTCCTCTAAAATCAAAACAATAGTAAATACTTAATTCTCATGTCCATAATTATTATTTTCATTTTTGTCTTAAATATACTCATTTCCTCAAGTAGATATTATTTTAAATAAGACTGTTTCTACCTAATAGGGCAAGAATGTGTTAAATTTCTTGCCCTCACTAAACTATATTTAGTTTCCCTGTCAACACAAGTTAATTGAAAAGGTTTCTGTATGATATCCCCAAGTGTAAATTATTTATCAGGGTGGTTAAATAACACAGCACCCAACCCAGCATGTTGGTTTCCTGCCAGAGGGCCATATATCATCTTTCATGGGTTTGGAGAAATTGCACAAACAATGAGGATGTCTGAGTTAAATCATAAGACAATGATCAAAAGAACCATATTACAGTACTTTACAGTAAATACAGCCATTTCTTTTGAAATGCAACAATTTTAACTCTCTAGCATATGCTGAGAATTGAAAGAGATTAGGCACATCCTAAAGTGAAAACCCACTAATTAAGGACTCCAAATATTTATAACAGTTTCCTACTATGCAACTGATAACACAGTTGGCATATCAATATTATTTCATGTAAAAGCTTCTAAATAAAGTGAGAAGTGACAGAGAAAAGATTTTTTTGTGTGTTTTAAAACAAAATACTTGAAGGATAGTTGGCTTTTGGACAGGAGAGCTAGGGTGAATTAAATCAAACATTGTTTAAGAATAAATAAAAATACTGAATGATATTTTAAAAATACATATTTTCTTGAAAACATCAAAGTGCTACAAGCCAGCGAGAAATTTTCTGATCAAAATCAGGCCAACGTGAAGGCAAGAACGCACAAATTCAGAGAGAATGCAGTTAATCTTATTCAGAAGGCATTTGTCTTCCTAGGAGAAACAACAGTGAATGTGAACTGCTGTTTTGACTGATTAGCCCTTGAAGAACAATAGAAGTAAAAATCTGCCCAAAACCACAAAATCAAGGGTTGGGGTATTGTTTGTAGCCACTCACACCAATTCTCATTAAATTGGATTCTGAAGGACTGCATGCTCAAGTAAGAGTATGCATGAATTAACATCATTATGCTCCAAACTTTCTATGCAACAGGGAAGTTCCCTTAATACCAAGCAAAGAGAGAACATATAAATAAAATGGAATATTTACCTCTGGAAAGCTATAAACTAAGTACTGTTCCCCCAGCAGATGTATGAATTGATTTCACCATGGCAATCTAAGAGACAGGTTATTAATTTGGCTTGAAATTGTTAGGAACAGGTGGTACCCTAAATGATCAGCAGGAAAAGATCCAAATATTCAGAGGAAAGTACCTTCATAAAAGAGTTAGACAGCCTCTGTACATGATTTTTTTTTTTAAGGACAATGATCAGCACAGAAGACTCAGGTTCAGGCATCAGGAGTGAGAGAATCAGCAGCACTTATCCCCTAGTAGAGATATAGGACTTACCAGATGCAGATGATAAAAATAGTTGTGCTAAAGAAATAAAAATGAGCTTGAAATTTTTAGCAGAAAGTGAAACTATGAAAGTGACAGATTTAAGTAATAATGATAAACAACTTCTAGAGATGAAAATATTATAACTGAAATAAAGAATTCAAAGATGGATTTGGCTGCAGATTGATCACAGCAGAAGATAGAGTAGTGAACTAAAGCAATTAGTCAGAAGAAGGAATCCAGAATGCTGCAGGAATAAAAAAAGGAAAAAAGGATGGAAATTTTAGAAATTAAGAAAGGTGGTAAACCCAGTAAAAAATAAATAAAAAAGGAAGGAGATGAATAGAATGAAATGTGTAATACACTTCTACTGAAGTTAAAGGAAGTAAACAAAGACCAAAAACAGAGGTAATATTTGAAGAGATAATAAGAAAGGATTTTCCAGAACTGATGAAAACAATAATCCATCACTTCAAAAGCCTAATTCTAAACAAGAATGTGAAAACTTTGTACAATAAAAACCTCTGTCTAAAGGGTGCAATGATGCATGTCTGTAGTCCCAGTAACTCTGGAGATTGAGGCAGAAGGTTTGTGAGGTCAAAGCCAGCCTTAGCAAAAGCAAGGCACTGAGCAATTCAGTGACACTCTGTTTCTAAGTAAAAATATACAATAGGGCTGGGGATGTGGCTCAGTGGTGGAGTGCCCCTGAATTTGATCCCCAGTAACCACCCCCTCAAAAAAACCCTATGTTTACACACAAATGAATATATTCATAGCAGTTCTGTTAATAAATGTCAAATTTTGGAAGCAATCAAGATTTTCTTTAGTAAGGACAATACTACCAACCAAGCAAGAGGCTATCACTCAATACCAACAAGAAATGTACTAGCAAGACTTAAAAGATAAAGAAGAATCACAAATTCATATTGCTAAATGAAAGAAGCCTAAAAAGACTAATACTATACGAATCCTAGAAAATGCAAGCAATAGAGAAGTACAATGACAGAAAAATGATTCACACTATATGAATTCAGGAAAATGCACAACAACAGAGCCAGTAGATGAGGGGAGGGAAATGAATAGGCAGAGCACAGAGGATTTTAGGGAGTGAAACTTCCATACAAAAATTGGATAGTGGATAGATGTTATCATGCACACATGTTACATATACATATATGTGGATAGATGTTTGTCAAAACCCATAGCATATACAACACCAAGAATAACCTGTATGTATAACAGCAAAAAGAATCATACCTAGATATATAATGAAGAAGCTTCAGAAAGCAGAAGACAAAGAGAAAATCTTAAAGCTGCAGAGAAAAAGACAGATCACCTTTAAAAGAGAAACAACTGAAGGACAACTGCCTCTCTAGCAGCTGTATGGTCAGCCAGAAGACAGTAATAAATTGAATAGAAATAACTGCCACCCAAGGAGGCTACCACCAGTCCAACTGTACTTCAAGAACGGATGTGAAATTAAAAGGTTAACCAACATACCCAAACCCAGAGAACTGGCCAAGATGAACCACATCAAAGACCACTCTGAGTGATGGACTCCTGGCTTAAGGAAAGTAATTCCAGATGGAAGTCCTGAGGTACATGGAATAAACAAGTACATTGAAAAGACTGGATGAAAAACTGATAATTACATTAGAAAATAAGAATGTATAAAAATAACGTGAAATAATAATGTAAAATGATAGACTTAAAATATCTGACAATGTTTCGATCTAAACCAAGAATGGGTAGATTGACACCGAGTGTACTAAAGGTCTTTCCACAGTCCAAAATCTGATAAAAGTAAAGATCACCTTTAAAATTATTACGTCAAGGATGTGTGATGGAATATAGAATAATCACTGAAATATTATTTAAAAGGTATCATCTTCAAGCTAATACAGCAAAAAGAGATTGACAAAATGTTTCTGGAGAGAAAATAAGAAAAGAAGTAAAAATTATGGGGCAAAGAATAATGCTATATTTAACCCAGAATATGTAGTCATAATAAACATAAGTGATATAATGCTCCTATTAAAAAGACAGAGATTTTAAGGCAGCTTTATTAAAATTCCAATGCTATGCTATTTCAAAAGATAAAATATAAATACAAAGAAAAGTTGAAAGGAAAAATATGCTTTAAGAAAATTGTAACCAAGTTTGATGTGGTGGAGCGTACCTGTAGGATCAGTGACTTGGGAGGCTGAGGCAGGAGGATTGCAAGTTGGTAGCTAGTCTTATCAATTTAGCGAGATGCTGTCTCAAAATTCAAAATAAAAATGGCTGGGGATGTGGTTCAGTGATCTTGCACCCCTGGATTAAATCCCTAGTGCAGAAAGAAAGGAGGAGGGAAAGAGGAAAGGAAGAAGGAGGGAGGGAAGGAGAAAATAGCAGCCAACTGAGAACCAGTTTAACTGTTTCAACGCAAACCAGTATTTAACCAAAAAAGTATTACTATAGGAAAAGAAAATCATTTCATGCTAATAAAAATATTAATTCACCAGAAAAATGTAGCACTTTTAAAAATGTTGCATGAATTTAATCATATGCAATTTTAAAATTGTGGAGCCTCAAAACACAAAAAGTTAAAAAAGAACAATCTCCAGGACATATCTACTGTCAAAGTGGACTTTTAAAAATTTCATCTCAGTAACTGATTGAGATGACCAAATATTAATGAACCCATAGAAGATTAGAACAATTTGATTAACCAAGTTTATTTAATGGCTAGAAATAGAATACTGAACTCTTTGACTATAGAATACATCAACTTTTAGCATCTGAGGAGGAATGTCAAAAAGTGACTTTATATTATGGATTTTAGAATGCACAGAATGTATCCCCAATCACAATTCAGCTGCAGTAAACACCAGTAACTAAGGAATAATTGGCAACTCCCACATTTGAAAATTAAGAAATATCCTTCCAAGTCATCAATGAGTCAATTAAGAAATCACAATGGAAGTTTCCAAATCTTTTGAAAAAATTAAATTAATAGCCTTGAGTGAACTCATTAAAAATAGATAAAAACTAGAAATCAATTATCAATGCATTCAACCCCAGAAGTTAAAGAAAGTAGAGCAAAAAACTAACTCAAGCAAAAAATGAAACAAAACAAACAAAAACCTTAAAGGCTAATTGAAAGGTGTCTCTATTCATAACACTTCAGATACCAAATGTGTGGGGTTTATTTTTCTCATCAAGCAGTTCTCTAATTCTCTGCAGACCAGCTGCTGTCTGTCCAATGATTCAGTTCTGATCCTGTCTGTCTGAAGTTAATGTTGGACTGACTCAGGCCAGAGAGCCCTACCCAGAAGACCCTTACCATAATTAAGCAGAAACCCCCACCATATTTGTAACATGTAAGGTCCTCAGAGCCTTGTCAGAAAGCTTTTTACACAGAATGTCAGCAAAATCTTCTGCAGAAGGGCATTGTGGTTGGTAGTTCTCTCTTTTTGTAAATGCCAGGTTTATAGGGAAAAAAATATTTTAAAAACCTCTGTCCAGTCTAAAGAAAAAATAGGACAAAAAGCACTTGTCGTGTAAACCTTCAAACCCCTCCTCCCACTGGGTATGAAGTTCAAAGAATTTCCAGACTCTGTCCAGAGAATGTTTTAGGTGATAACTGCCCTCTGGACCCTATAGTCAATAAACCTGAGTCTTGAAAATTCCTTGGGTGTCCAGCCTCTTCTGTCCTATTTCAGGACCTCTCATGTGATGGGTCAATCCCACAGGACTGCTGCAGACATCCAATGCCAGTCACAGTAGTGATCTCCAGGTCATTCACACAGTGTCTGGCTTGGTTACAAACTGGACTTTTTTCTGTAACTCCTTTTCAGGTTGCTGAAACAGCTCACAGATCTCAGGACAATACTTCACTTACTATTACTACACTGCTTTTTACTGCATACTAGAAAATACACAAATGAACGGCTAGATGAAGAGGTACAATGGTGAAGTCCAGAAGGGTCACATGTGCAGAGCTTAGAGGGCTCCACCCTCCTAGAACAGGGATGCATCTCCAACCCAGAAGCTCTCCAGACCCTATCTTTTGGGTATTTTGCAGAGGTTCCATTACATAGGAATGTTTCATTAAATCATTGGCTTTTGGGGTTTGAACTCAATCTCCAATCCCTCTTCCCTCCCAGAAGTTGGGGCATGAAACTGAAGTTCTAATCCTCTTATCATAAGCTGGTTCCTTTGACAATCAGTCCTCATTCTCCAAGATCCACCTCACTGGCATAAACTCAGGTGTGGTTGAAAGAGGCTTTTTAAAAATCACACACACAAAAATGCTCCTCTTGCTCTTATTACTCAGAAACTTGCAAGAGATTTAGAAGCTCTTTGCCAGGGGTGAAAAATGAAAACCAAATGTATATTTCTTATTATCTCAATATCACAATACAATAAGAGCAAACATCCAAGAAATGGAAAACAAAAATACAATGGAAATTCAAGGAATCAATGTTTGATTTCTTTGGAAAGGTTTATAAAACTGACTTACCTTTTGGAAAGAAGGCACGGACAGTATTATCCACTGCTCCTCAGGCTCTCCCTGACAGTCTTCCTACCTCTCCTGCTTTCACTAAGCCTCCCTGAGGCCCTTCCAACTTCTGCTTGCTATCTAGTCCCGACATTTATTTTTTCAGTCATTACACTTGTGGGTACCAAATTTTGTTCTGCTCCTCTACGGCTGTGAAACAAACTACCTCAGAATTCGGTTGCTTAAAGTAACAGTGACCATGCATTTTGCCCTAGAGTCTGCAGTTTGAGGCTGGACTCTGCATACCTGACTCATCTCTGTTCTTCAGGGCATTAGCTGGGGCCCAGTATGTCTTTGGATGTAGTGATGTTGTTCAGGGCCTCATTCTCATAAGTTGGCCTATGCTTGGGTTTTTCTGCTCTGCAGTCTTTGTTTTCAAATTTTAATTTGTACTTTAAGGGAAGTCAGTGGGACAATGGAGCATTCAGCCAGGGCTTAAAGCCTAGGGTCGCATGTAGTCCAGTCATTCACTGCCTTCCAGACCCCTAGGATGAGATGGTAGCAGCCTGATTCCTGCTTCTCCCAGGCAGCCACCTCAACCATCCTTACTTTCGCAGGGACCAACACACTCACTTGGCATGTGTCCCTGCACACAAGGGCGCATACATTAAATAAAAAACAAAATAAAAAACATGACAAACCACTAGAAATGATAAGAGAAAGGAAAAAGCTTTTTTCCAATTTTAAGAACACAGGTCTCTGAATTTTCATTTTGTGCTGTCCTACCAATGACATAGCCAGCCCCACCTCAGGGCTTGACGGGGTCGGAAGGTCCACTTTGCAAGGTGGTTCTTTACATGGGTGGTTGCCATTGGCTTCCATGAATAGACAGTTGACTGAGGGCCTTGGTCCCTCCCCCTGTGAACCTTGGCATGAGGTGCCTTGGACTTCTCTGGCGTGGCATCTGGGTTTCCAGAGCAAGGTTTTAAGTGGCAGCTTCCTGTCTCCATGGGCCTTGGTCTGGAAAGTTGCAGCATCACTGTTGACGGATTCCCTGCAGAAGTGAGTCACATCCCTTTCAGAGTCAAGGTGAGGGTCATTAACCTTGGGTCTCTGAGAGAGGACTTTCAAATAATTTGTGGCCATCTGTAACCTGCCACATGTGCATGGGTGGTAGAACAGGACTGCCAAGTGAGGAAATGAGGAGGTGAGGAAATATCTGAAGATATTGAATAACACAGGAGGGAAGGAGATGGGCAGAGATTAGGAAAGGGGCTTTGGGGTGTTGGAAATGTTGCCTCTTAACCTGAGTGGCTGGGTCAAAGTATTTTAAAGTATTTGCATATGCACTATGCTTTTTTGGTATGCATTTTATTTTTAAATAAAAATGTGAAAAAGAAACGTAACAATTTAGAACGAAAGTTGGTTTTCAAAGTCTTATAGTATGGCAAAAATATTCCTGAGCAATCATCTTTGCATCCTGAAATATATCTTTTTCTAAGTTAATTGAACTTGAAGTGAAACTTCATTATTTAAAACTTAATTGAAAATTTTTAGTAGCATGTTTGGAGACAAAATAAGTTACCTTCAGACTCCCTAAAAACAAAGCATGTAAGCAACCAAACTACAATGCAATGATTCATCTGGCCAAGAGAAATGGTTTCCAACCATAGAAGAAACTGACATGAGCAACTGGGTCCATTCTGTCCTCCATCACTGCTGACTGGGACAGTCCAGCTGTGTGCCCATTGTGACAGTGGCTAGGGAGAGGGTAACTGACATGTACTCTATGCCATTCTATTTACTTGATTGTTAAATGACCCTTCAGAGCATATTTTCACTAGTCAGAATTAACATGTATTTCAAAGATCTTGAAAATCTTTATCCACTACATGGGTCTCTTTGAATGCTTCTTTCCCATTTTATCATCCCTGACCAAATAAAGAAGGTGTTTATTTCTCTTCATGAATCATACATGCTCTTACCTTGGAATTTTTCTTTCTATAGTGCTGATAACTAGATATTCTACTCTAGAGTCAGAGACTACAAGGGAATCTGGAGGCTTATAAATTTTCATTTCATTGACCCAGTGAAATCTTTTCTCATCTCCAGATACTATTCCTGATCCAAGTCCCTGAGCTGGGCATAGCAGGATTGCAAGTTAGTCCCTGCAGACTCCTCTGGGGCTTTCCTACCCTTCTGTCCTGAATCTCATTCCCCTGTCCTCCCCACCCTGTTTGCCAGAGATTAAAGTTTATTTGCATGCTGTCAGAGAATCCCTCTGACTTTCACACTTTACATGAGGTTGGAAATTAACCATGAGAAGTCTTTCATTCTCTTTCCTCAATGTGTCTATGGCACTCAGCAAAAGCCATGTGATTCTACCATGCTTATAATAACTTTCTCCAAAATTCTCAAATCCCTGATGTTTCAGATGTTGCTCTCATCAGTACATTTACTGCCTACTGTCCCATCCCAGTTCACCACCAGTGAAGTACTCACAAGGGCACTGTGTGGCACACCAGAAGTTAGCCACACTCACCTGCTTCCAGTGATGAATGGGACACTCATTGGCAGCTGGATGGTGAGTATTCCATTTCCCAAATCCCGCATTTAAGTCTACTTCCTTGGACCACTCCCGGCACCAACTGTCCTAAGAAGAGACACCTGAAAAATAGACTCTGAGGCAAAAGTCTACAAACAGATGGTTTAATTGTTCTCAAGAACAACCCATATAAGGGAATGGGGAAAGGAGACAGGAAGAGGGAGAGGGACACAGGAACAAGAGAGGCCTCAGTCAGCCCCATGGGTTCTCACCTGAGGTGACCCTTCAGATGTGCTGTAGACTGACACCCAGGAGTTAGGCCTTTGCAGCCAGCATAACCATTTCCTGGGAGGGAGCTTAACCTTGGGGTGGGCAGTGTCCTCAACTAGAGGAATTCCTAGTGAAGTACTCAGTTGTGAATTCTCAGCAAACAGAATAATTCACAAAGTAAGTGGGAGTGGGAAAGAATGCCCAAACCACGAAAAGAGGAGTTGGGGGAGTACCCACAGAATCTACTGCACTATATTATTTTACTTTATTTTCACATAGTAAGTATCCAATAATGACAAGTGAACTGACTCAAAAACATGGGCGCTGGGGCAGACAAGTTTTGTTCTTCAGCAATTGTTTTATAAAAATCGTGTCTAAGACTTCTAAAAGTTGGGGGATATTTTGTTTTGTTTTTAATTAATAATTATTTTCAAGAGAATCCAGACTTTCTTATAGATGGATGCGGCTGTACAAAGGGCAATGTTAAGGATTTCTGTTTTCTATCACTTAACTATACCAGGGTTAATATTGGGTTTATCATGTCACATTTTAGACATTGCCATTTGGGAAAATTGGTAAAGTGTACATAGGATATCTCGGCATTACATGTTAAAAATGCATTTTAATCTACCATTCTCTCAAAAGTAAAAGCTTAATTTAAGAAAAGAAGAAGAGTGACATTTCTACTTCAAAGTTGTATGAGCTTTTATTATAAGAAGTAATATGATCAAATATTCAGAGGACTATGAAAAGCTGCTAAAAATAGATTCGTTCCTTTTCTCTGCTCTGAGAACGTCGTGCTTTGGGATGCTGATTGCCCCACCATCTCTGATCAGCAAGCTGTCTTTTCCCATTGACTGGGAAAGGTAAACATTCAAGGGACAGGGATGAAGGGCTGTGATCAAGGATGAGGAACAAGCCAGAGGCTTTGTGAGTGGCTTGACTTCCTGTGGGTGCATGTTCTTTTCTCTGGTCCCTTCTGGAACCTGCATCCTCCCTCCTTCCAGCCTGCCTCATTTGGTGATATTATAAGGTTTCAAAAATGTTCTCCCTGTCTCCATGTTTTGGCAGTGTCTACTATTAAAGAGGAAGCTAGCATATTCTGAGCAGTTTCCATTTGTCAGGTGTGAACCTAGATAGCTTACCTCTCAATAGGAATCAGTAGCCATTTTAACAACTAGTCTGCTATACAGAAATAGATTCATTCCCCCAACACACAGTTATTAACTGGGGAAGCCCAGGTGCAAATTCATGCCTGTAGGTCAACCCAGAATTTCAGGCCTGGACACTGGCATTTTTTTTTTTTTAAAGAATGATAAGTGTCTTGAAGATGTGGCCAGGACTCAAAACCACTGACTTGAAGAAGCTACCCTGAGCAACGAAGAAAAGAGCGAGCTGTCATGGAGCAAGCAGGCATGCTCCTGCTGGATCTAAGCTGGCTCTCAGGAGAAGCATGTCATCTTGAACAGGATGTCCACTTCTGACATGTGCTCTCTGCTTCTCTTGCTTTCTTTTCTCACCCTGGCATCTTCTCTCCATTTCTAAGATTTCCTAAGATTTAACCAAAACCCTTTGGAAACTTTACTGAAGGTTTTCACCTTTCCATTAGCTGTATTTTACATAGATCCCCTTTAAACTCGTGTCTATGCTGAATGTAGACTTCTAGTGAAAACCACTGGAGATACCCTCAAGCACTGCGGAGGCCAAAGGTTCTATCATCCATATTCTGCAGTGCTCGTGACTTTATGTGGGTATTGGCTGCATTTATCAATATTTAAAATAGGTTAGACTTTATAAAAAGGGAAAATGACAAATCAATCAATATAAGTCTCAATTCTAACACATTTAAGAATAAATTGTCAAGTAGTGGGTACTCACTTCTTTTGATTTTGTTGAATGGTTGGATAAATGAATGAATAAATGAGATGAATCCAGGGTACTGAAAACAGTCTATTACCTCAGTGAACCCCAGTACTCATTGGGCTTTAACTCATTATTGCTGTATTCAAATGTAAAAGAAGGAAATTGTTTTTGAGCTATGAAAGAACAGAAATAAAGTGCAAAAGTACTTTTTAAGATAGAAATTTGCACCCAAATAATAAGGTATGATTGGGGATTTTGTAGTTTATAGTTAAGCCCTTGTGTACATCTGTATTTCTTGTTTACCTTCTATGTTTGACTTTCACACACATCTAGGAAGCACATCCTGTTGGAAATGGGCTTCTGACCCTGCCCTTTGGTCATCTTAAGTCTTGTGAAGTGTGTGTCCTTAGTCTGCTTCTAGAGATGAAGAAACTCATCAGGCATGGAGGAGGCAGACCAACAGCTACAGGAGGTCACCCTCACCTTCTGTCCATCTCTTGTCATTCTCCAGCCCCACAAGCATTTAGGTCTTTCCCTTACCCAGACGTGGGATCCAATACATCCTAAGTTGGGACCCAGAACCTTCCAGGTTATTTTGATTTTCACTTTAAAGTTCTTAAAAACCCAGTGAAATGATTATTTTCTGATAGAATGTCAGGAACAATAAATTATACTAAAAGGGGGATGGCTACCCCCAAATCCCACCTTTCTGTACATAAATTTCAGTTATCAGAGAGAAAAGGATTTTGTTGAGGAGAACAAGGCTCCAGCCCCTTCGGAGTAGTGGAAAACCTTTCTCACTGATCACCATCATCTTCAGGGGCTTTCAGAACTGCGTAATACCTCCAGAATTAAATAAATTACACGTGTGGTTATGAGAAAGCTAAGCACTTATTTATCCACATCATTAGTCATGGAAGTTCTTGTAGGGAGTAACAGCACAGCCCCATAGGTCAGCCACTTCATGTTTCCTTAACACTTCCACCGTATTTTAAACACCCGCTTCTTGATTTATGGCTGTACTGTGGCCTCAGGCTGGGCCTAATAATGCAGCACGTACCACCCCCCATCAGAGTGACACGCACATTCTCTCGCACCAATTTAAGTCATCCCATATGTGGGCTCTCGCTTTTCATTCTGCTCTCTGGAAGTTCATGGAAACAGGTGACCTGTGTTGCAAGCCAAGGTCCTTTACTTCAGCAAGAAGACTGTCAGTCCATGATTCTTCTCACCTAACTTCAGCCACTTGGTATTCCCAAAGCTTTTCCTTGGCTGCTCCTCATTTTCCTCCATTTGGCCCATTGACTCCCATGGGAATGTTTCCCCTTGTCTTTACTCTGTGCAGCAAGGAATTTTCACTTCCTGCGACCCAGGTGATAAGCCCCAGATCACAGGCCATGGCCACAGGAAGTCTGCCCCCAATAACTCCATCTGAGTCTTAGCACACTCCTGCAAGTTGTGCTGTGTTCTGTCTGTCTCTAGGTCAGATCAGTGCATGCCTCCACACCTGGCATGGTCCAGGCAACCAGAAAAATATCAACTGTTTTGGAGTATCTGTGAGTAGTTACTAGTTGTAGATAACTTTTCAGGTGTTGGTAATATACTGATGAATGAAACTGATTTTCTTCCATCAATATACTCATAGTCTAGTAAATGTAGATAAATGCATGCATCCAAGAAAGCTATATTACAAAGTGAAGGAGCCTATGGTAAAGATCTCAAAGGACAACTTAATGTGATAGTTGGGGAAACTTTGAGCCTGCGATTTGAAGTTGGCCTGTATAAATACTTGCTTGGGGCAAGTGAGGATGCAGGTTGTGGGAAGAGCATAGGCTGAGGCAGAGGCTTGGTCAGGTGGCAGGAGGGTCTGATTCTTGACCATTGGAATATAGACATTCCCTGCAGCTCCTGCCCCACCCCGACCAGGGCTAAAGGAACTCCAGAAACCTCAGAGATGATGTTTTTCTGGAGGACTTAAGCTAGCTCCCCAGGGTCCTCCCAGACCCACCAGAAGAAGGACCCACCTTAATAAGGACTGGGCACAAAGTAAGGGTCTGCTTCCCCAGAGGCCACATGATGTTTTCCTTACACTCGCTCATTCCTTCAGTCATTTGCTCATCAAACATTTATTGAGCAGCTTCAAAGTGACCTAAAGGAACTTTGTGGAGGAAACATGAAGGAGACAGAAGTTACAGGATGAATAGCCCTCTCATGAGGGTTGAAACCCCAACCCTCATACTTTATACTGTGGCATTTGAAAACACAAGCCGATAAGCTAAAGGGAGACCTTTAGGATGGGTCCTAATCCAATCATCTGACTGGTGTCCTTCTGAGAAGCAGATATTTGACACAGAGACATCAAGGATGCACATGAGAGGAGAAAACACCAAGTGAGGTTGCAGCAAGAAGATGGCTGTCTGCAGGAGAAGGAAAGCAGCCTCAGAAGGAACCCAACCTGCCACACCTGGATCTTGGACTTCCAACCTCCAGAACTGCTCCAGCTCTGTGGCCGTAATTGCAGTTCTCCTTTTATTCCCATTTGAAGAAGAGAAGAGTAAGGCGGGGAGTGGCAGTGGCTTTATACAAATATAATTTATTGAGCACTTACAGAATGTTAAGCACTATGCTAGTTCCTTGGGGTCTATTAGTGTCCAAAACAAATACCTGCACCCTTATATAGCTTGAATTCTAAGGAAGAGGGCATCAATAAAGAATAAAACTAATAAATCAATTATGTAATAAGAAGGTGATTAGGAAAAAGTTGGGGAGAATGAAGGGCTGCAGGCAGGAATAGCAATGATTTCACAGAATGAGTCTCATTAAGAAGGCAAAGGCATGAAGGGGGTGAACAAGGTGGCCAGGACATAGGAACAGCAGCCTGCTCCTCTCTGGAGCCTCATCACCAACACAGTGTGAGGAAGCTCAGTGGCTTTGGATTAAGAACTGCATGACCAGGCATAAAAGCAGAGGGTGTAGACCCAAAGACCCAGGTTCCAATCTCAGCTCTGCTTTCCCCCAGCTGTGGGCTCGCAGTCAAGTTACAAATCTCTCTGAGCTTATCACATCAGCATGCAAAATGAGTAAACATGGGATAATGTGAAAAACACTCAATGTAGGGCCTTGGCACAGATAAGAACTCTGAATATTAACCATGTCAGTATTCATTTAGAGGCAAAAGACCTGTATTCAAGCCCAGTCCTGTCCCTTCTCAGCTTTATGAGCCTGGACAATTGCTCCCTTCTCCAAGTCATCTATGAAGCAGGATTAACGATCTCTGACTTGCTTCCAGCATTGTGTTGGAGATTGCAAAACGTCACAGAAGTGTAAGTACCTTGGGAATTATAAATTGCTCTACAAGTCTATGGGATTTTTACTGTTACAAAGCAAAGAATCTCAGAGAAACTTTGGAGTTTAGAAAGGTTCTCACCTGGAAAAATGAACAGAAGAAAAACATGCTTCCCAGACTTGGCAGAGTTGGAGCAGCAACCATTCAGAGGCTGAGGTCCATGGGATAGAAAGGATTCCTTAGGGGGACCATGCGGCAAGACCATTTGTCTCTTTGACCAATTAAGTGTGTTTCATGTATTCCCTGAGACCTGTAAGCACCACCCGAAACATGCTTCTCATTCACTGCCCTGGCACTGCCAACATTTTAGGCCAATGTGTTGGTCAGCTTTCTGCTGGTATAACAAAATGCCTGAAAAATCAACTTAGAGGAGGAAAGATTTATATTGGCTCACAGTTTCAGAGATTTTTGTCTATAGTCAGCTGGTTCCACTGAGTTAAGCCTGGTGGTGAGGCAGAACAACATGGCAGAAGGGGGAGGCAGAATAAAGCTGCTCACCTTCTGGAAGTCAGGAATCAGAGGGAGGGAGTGAGAAGAAGAGGCCAGGGACAAGGTACACTCTTCTCAGGCATGATCCCAGGGATTTCCTTCCTCCAAATAGGACCCACTTCCTTCAGTCTCTACCACTTCTCAATAGTCTATTCAATTATGAACCCATCAATGGGTTAATACACTGTGAGTTCAGAGCTTCATGATGTAATTATTTCCCAGAAGCCCCACCTCTGAACATTTGCTGCACTGGGGAGCAAGTCTTCAACCCATGAGCCTTTGGGGGTCATTCCAGATCCTAACTATAACAGACACACTCAGTGCCACACAGTCTAGGGGTGAGGGTGGGGAGACCTGAATAGCAAATTAGCAGGAAGTAATGTTAGAAAGTGAACATCAGCTCCAAAGAGGCCTCCCAGGAGTCAGGGCCAGGCAGGCATGTGTGAGTCCCCCAGTCAGGTACCTTGTGTTCCACCAGGGTGGGAGGAAATCTAAAGTCATGATAACGATAAAAACAGCTAACACGTTTTAGTGAAGATTAGGTTAGGCATTCTGCTAATGGTGTGAAGCTATTATCTCAATTAACTGCAGTAACAGTTCTCTGTGGTTGGCATTGCCATGCTCACTGATGAGGAAATAGCTTAGAGAGGTCGTGTGGCTTGTCCAAGATCACACGTTCTAAGGTGATCTCCATTTCATAGCAGAAGAAAGTGAAGCCCAGGGAATTTGGAGAATTTACTCTGGGGTCTCACAGCTGATAGAATGGAAGAACGTGTGTGTGGAAGTTCCCTCCTTGAACAGGGATTCTCCCAGGTAGCGTGAACTGTGCTTTATGGAAAATACCTCTGTGGCTGTTCCCACTGCCTGGGGACTTGAATGAACAGACAAGAATCTACTTGGCAGGGAATCTGTACACCTTTCCCACCACAACCCAGATTTGGACCAGCCATAACTGCATCCTTGATAACACACAGAGTAATGCACTCCTCAGGGAAAGTCCTGGCCTTAGGAGGATGGACACACAGCAAAGAAGACTCCGAATGTTCCTCTGGGTGGCCTTGTGGCCTTGTGCTGATTCTTCTTGAAAGGAAGCATTCCCTTCCCATCTTCTAGGCGCTCCTCCTTCTTCTCATCTGAGTCTCTGCCTGAAGCTTTCTGTCACCTCTCCAAGCCAAAGCAGTACCTCCCACATGCATAATTCTCTATTCCATTTCCTGCTTAATTTTTTAGCATGTCTTTTGATCTTCTATGACTTTACGAATTTTGACTTTACTCGCTGATGAACAGCCTTCCAGTACTGGAATATACACTCATGGAAATGGGGACCTGGCTCTTGTATCCCTCTCTCCCCAGTGCTAGGGGTGAGGGTGGGGAGAAGGTGTAGAAGATGCTCAATAAATACTTGTGGATTGACTTGCCACATATATAGCAAGCTAAGAATTATTGGTAATGGAATTACATAAAGTATAAATTCATAAGGAAGAGACAAAAACCCAATCAAAAAATACCCCAGAGAAGAGGATCCCTGAAATATAATGAGCCTGAGAACCCTGCTAGTAATCAAAATAAAGTACATACTCACTTCCACTTGACAAACAAAAATTAAATATCTCACAATCAGACATTATCAAACTAGTAGTAAACACAACCCTTCATACACTGCTGGTGAAAATATAAAATGTTTCATTTACTTTAGAAGTGATTTGGCAACATATAGTGAAATTAAAAATGACTATCCTCTGTGGATATGAAATTCCACTTCCAGATGTACATTCTAGAGGAATCCTTAAAGATGTGCCTGAGAAAACATGTGCTGGGGTATTCATTGCAGCATTGTTTTTGCCATTTAAAAAACTGGAAAACATCCAAATGTCCATCGATAAATAAATACACACTAAATATATATATTCTATTCAGCTGTTAAAAAGAATGACCCAGATCTTTATATTTTTATATACAAATCTCAAAAACATATGTGACTTCCACTTCTGGTTCTGAAGCAGTAGTTGTAGCAAACCACTATCCTAGCTGAGAACAAAAATAAAATTAAATTAAATTGAAAAAAAATCTTCTTGAAGGGAGCAGAAAGCTGTTGAGGCACCAGGACTGATAAGGCTAAGTTGCATGTGGAATTTTCTGAATAACAGGTTGATCTCCTGCATTGGCCAATTCTATGTGCAGAAGAGTGACTGAAAAGGCTTGCAGAGGACTATTGCTGAGAAGGCACTTAGGACAAGTTGGGAGCTTGGAATGAACAGCCAGTCTCAAGGGTCTACAATTCTAGAGAGACTGGAGACTTGGGAAAGTGACACAAACTCTCTAGGGCCACTTGAAGGTTCTGTCTTGAAACCCTGAGAAAATGAATGTGTACACCACCATGCCTTCTCGCAGCGATCTTCCAAGCTTCTCTGGGCTTCTACATTATTTGGTATATTGTACAGCATGGTTGAAAGCCATACACATTTCAAAGCAAAACCCCAAATGCTCAAGTTTCAAAATAACTCAAGTTTTCAAAATACATAGCAATTAATGAGAATCGCATAATGACCAGCGGTGCTGAATTGCTTGCAAATTCTGCACTACTGCTGCAGGTAATGCTGGATTTTCAGTCCCCATAAATCCCTTGCTGTCCATTCTGTTGTTTATCCAGAGAAGTGAAGAAGTAGACATTCTTGCTGTAATTTCTTTTATTACTCCATGTTCTTATAACTTAATATTTTTTCTGTCTTGTATCAACATTCAACATCATCCAAGGGTGCAGTATTGATGAGAATCATGTTTTTGTTTTTTTCCTTCTAAAAAATCCCAGAGAATAAAAACACTAGGAAACAGAGTTGGATGTGATAAAGTGCTGTGACGATGACCAAATATCTGCCAGGATAATCCAAGTAGTTGATTTAGAGTCCATTTAGGAAAACATGAGAGATAACCTCTAGAAAATAAAGAGCAGCATTGAACAGATATCTATAAATTCCCCCAGAGTTTTATTCTGTGGTAACTTTCTTATAGTTTTATATAAGTGTCAAAAATATTCTTTCCTTCTTTACATTTATACCTATGAGTAAATCATTTTTGAATTATTCAAATTTGGAATTATACAAAGTCTGCTTCACTAATCACTTGCACAGAAAGAAATGGCCCTGTACCTGCCTGAGGTTCAGGTAGCCCAGGCCCACGGTTCTGTGTGGACCTGTCTTCCCAACAGAAGAGGTATCCTGAGAGTAGCAGCCATCTGGGATGACCTGTCTTCCTGCTGGCACAGGGACCAGGTACACTCAGGCACAGTCCAGAGAAGTTTCCAGAACCCTGGTCCCCAGCCACTCCTTGGAGGTCTGTGAGGTGGCAGATTCATTCCCAAACCTCCCAGAATCCTCACCCTGGGCCTTGGGGACAGGCCTAAGATTGCAGGGCTTCTGATGAGGCAAATAAAACTGACTGGCTAAACCTTGAATAGTTCAAGTCTAGGAACTTGATAAGTCGGTGAAAGCTCAGTGCAAACCCGGCTGCGTTCCAAGACTTGATAATTTCAATATGTTTCTCAAACTTTGCAGAGAAGTCCGGCCTCCCGCCAGCTCTCACCATGACCTTGAGGAACAGCAGCTTTGCCCTTGAATGTGCCTTTGCCCACCCGGTCTCCCAGAGAGCCTGTGAAAGAGCTCAGGGAAGAGGCGGAATGGCTAAGTGCAGTAGGAGTGGCAGGCTCTCTGTCCTCACAGCCTGTCTAACATGGTCCCTCTTTGGGCCTTAGTTTCGTCACGTGCAAAATGAAGGGGGGTACAGGAGATTATTTCTGAGACCCCATCTTTCGTGATGGGCATATGAAAATAAAAAGGAACTGACTAGCCACCTTCCCTCCAATAAGGGATCATAAATTTTACAGCTCACCTAACCCACAAGAGCCTGTCCGTCCCCAGCACTGACTGCTGCTACCTCAGGTTAAAAATGCCCAGAGATCTTGCCTGTGCTTTCTGTTTTATGACTTGAATATGACAGAGTCCAGAGAAAAGAAAGAAAATGTCTCCCTCTTTTCAGGACCATCCCTCTGTCTCCACTTCTCCAGCTGTAAAATGAGAATAGCAATCATTACCATAAGGAAATACTTATCTCCAAGGGATATGGGGAAAGTTCGTGAGATAATGGGTCCTATAGCTGCCAGAAAGGGATAAGGGGGAGCAGAACCGCCCCCCACCAAGGGAATTGCTCCTGGCCAGGGTCAGACCTCGATGGGCGCATCAGGAGCATGGTAGTGGTAGTACAGCTCACAGAGTTTGGTTCCCTGCCTTTCTCTGCCTGCTGGAAGATCCTAGAGTCAGAGACCCCAGGACCTTCTGCCTGGATTGGTCCTCTCTCGATACTTCACTGCCCACCATTTCCTTGGGATCCTTGACAATATCCAGGAAAATCATTTGACACTTTTCACTGGCAAAGCTATTTCTGAGTTTGCATTACGAAGGCCGACTTTCTTAAAACTGGACTTCTGTCCATTGTCCTTCAGACACTTTAGGGTACTGGTCCAGTGCTGAGAGATGCCAGGTTATTTTTAGGTATAAATACTGCCTAGCCTTTTACCCACAGAAAATTTGAATCCTTTTGGCTTGTGACCATGCCAATGTCCTCAAGGCCTCTCTATCCCTGGGTTCTATCAGCTCACCCTTGAGCCATTGCATCAGCAGCTCTCTGATGCTCTTCAGTCTCTCAATTCCCCACTCCCCGCCATGTCCACCGGCCCCAAACACTTTCATCAGCTCCTCCCATTCAGAAAATCTGCTTTCAGCTACCTATTTCCTATGGGTCACATCTATGCTGGGGTTTTTGAATACAACATCTTACATTTCCATCATAATGAGTTTTCGAGAAGGGTAGGTGGTTCTATATTGCTCCAATCTTAAAAATTAGAAAATTGAGGTGTCGTCAGAAGTTTCCTCCAAAGCAGAACATTATAGATGCCAAAGCCAGAACCGATCCCAGGACTCCTGAATTTATGTCCAGGCTCCCATGTGTGTCTTACGCTCTGTTCACCATTCTTAGTGATGTTCAGTCTTTATGGAAGGGATGATTCATATAGGAAGGATAAAAAATTATAATAGTTGCTGAAATTCATCCCTAAGAATTCTGAGTCAGTAGCTCTGGGGACTGCAGATATGTATTTTCAAAATGGTGGTACCAAGGTCCATCCTAAATTGAATGCCACTATCCTATCAAGTAAAGACCTCACTGTCCCTTCTCACCTTACCCCTACATTCACATGTCCACTTTGGGTCAGGCCATGCTGACCAATGCACTGTGTCCTGGATTTCCTTGCTCTATCTGATCTCTTCTCCTTTGCTCCTATGAGATCCTCTGCACAGAATGTCCTTCCCAGTCTTTTAAACCTCTGCAAGAACTCTGCTTCCAGGGCTCAGGCAATCCTGCCTTTTCCATGAAGCCTGCCCTGAGTGTCAAGGCCATGGGGATTAGTCCCTCATGGAACCCTCCATGTACTCACAGACTGGAAAAATTATTTTGGCATTTGTTGTTTATTGCCTCATGTTGCTACAGATCTGTTTTGTTGGTTTGCTTGTTTCTGCAGAGAAACTACAAGGGGCATAGAGGGTGTGATGAGGTGGAAGGAACAGAGGGTTCAGTCAGGATCCTTGGATCTGACACGGAAGGGGGTGCGGGTGCACAGGGTATCTGAAGGCCAGCATGCCCATAGGGAGTAATAGGGAAGGCAACAACCCTATTGCCAGATTTGGTGAGCCTCGAATTCCAGGCTTAGGAGTGTGTCATTGATCGTTAGGCAGTGAAAATCCATGCCTCTTCTTAGAAACATAACTCCAAGCATCTGCCTTCATACCCGTACCACAGCAGTGAGCAGTGCTGGGTTTTGGCAGAAAGAGCTGCCCTTAGCCATCCCCTCTCCACACCTGTGTATAGTGACCCTGGGCTCCAGGTTGAATCATGCTGTGCAATTCCCTAAAATATACTCTACAACCAAACATCCTTGAGGTGAATTCAGAAACAACAGAAATACAAACAGCAGCAAAATGAGAGTGGGACCCACTGGTGGGGGTTTAGACATGGCAGGAGATGGGCCAAGCTACAGGTGAGCACAGAGTGAGGGTCAGAGGCACCACGAAAACATGAGCTTTGGATTCATTACCTTGTTAGGAAAAAATAAAGCAAAAAATAGGTGTCGATCCATCAATAGAGGAATTTTATTCTACTCTAGTGAGAACAGTCCTAGCCATTCAGCAGTTATGATGAACCAGTCTAAGGGTGAGTCCTCCAGTTTCTTCTCCTCAACTAGAGCAGTATGAAATACACTTGTTCATCACACTGCAGTTCACAAAGCCCTCTCACATTGCATTTTTCATGGGCCCTTCCAGACAGATCTCAATGTAATTCCCATGTTAGAAAACTGAAGCCTTGCCGGGCGTGGTGGCGCACGTCTGTGATCCCAGCACTTGGGAGGCTGAGGCAGGAGGATTGTGAGTTCAAAGCCAGCCTCAGCAACTTAGCGAGGTCCTAAGCAACTCAGTGAGACCCTGTCTCTAAATAAAATACAAAATAGGGCTGGGGATGTGGCTCAGTGGTGGAGTGCCCCTGGGTTCAATCCCCAGTACCAAAAAACAAAAAACAAAACAAAACAAAACAAAAAACAAAAAAACAGAAGCCCAGTTCCATGAGTAGTCCATCTCAGAGTTTTACTGGTGTGGACCCTTGCTGGGGAAGAAGGTTTAGGACTTGATCATTAAGTCATCAGACTGTTCTCTCCAAGCATATGAAACTGTAGTGTCGTATGCTCCTTCATTTGTACCAGCCATATGGGTTATCTCCAAAGTGACCAGATTCACCTCATCCGAAGAGGTTAAGTAGAGTGAAGGTGCATCTGTATTTCTGAGCAAAGACAAGATATTAAAATCAGGAATAACTGGGAAGATTCAGGCTTTCTTATACTACCACATTTATTTCTCTTCTTTCTTGGTCTTTCAAATGGTCCTAAAATGTATGAAAGTGGACACAGAGATACAAATTCATAGCTCAAAAGTCAGAAGATATATAAATTCATGTTTTAAAAAACAATAATTTGAATCAAAGCAATAATATGAATCAAACCTTCCAGTTTGACATAGTTCCCACCATTCTCTCCACTTTCATTCATTAGTCAGGCAACCAGGCCCAGAATGCCTTACAACTACATTTTTATTCCCTGTAGACGTGGGAATAAGTGACTTCCACCCTAGCCTGAGGGTGGGAGGGGGTGGAGGCTAAGGTTGACCAATGCTTCTTTATTCACCTCAGTGTAACCCAGGAAGTGTCAGTTGCTCCGAAGCTAGGAGATTATATATAAAATCCACCATGGATCCCTAGAAATTGGTTTTCCCAAAGTCTCTGCTGTTTTTCTTAACAAATCCTTATAGCGAGTGGCAAATGGTAGGCATTCCTCTCTCCAAGGCTCAACCAGGTGGCTGAAGCCCTGAAACTTTCAGGGACTTGCCCAAGGCCCTAGAGGTAACAAGGAGACCTCTTGGGAGGCTGGTGCTTTTGACTCGAAGCCCAGAGCCAGATCCCCTGTCCTTGAGGGCTTGGGTTTCAGACCCTGCCTGGGAGAACAAAAGAGATTTCAGTTGTCACTTCTCAGCAGCCCTGAGCCACTCCTCTCTCTAACTTGGCTGACTTTCCTATGTGCTGTTTCACATCAAGTACCTCCTCCCCACTCCCCTTCCCCTCAGATGATTGGCTGAAATTAAATATCCTAAAATTACATTGAAAGGGGTGGAAAAAAAAGCTAATACACAATTTTAATAAAAGTTCAAGCTTAACAGTTCCCAGCCTTTGAAATCCGAAGCAGACACGGGGGGCCTCAGGGATGCCCAACATGTTCTCAGGTGTGAAGTTAGCCAAGGAAACAGCCCCTTCCCTGACCAAGAGAATTACAACAAACCAGCACATTGCAAACTGGGAATTTCCCGAAGGAACTGGAGGAGGAGTCCTCTGAGGAAGAAACTTGGGTGTTCTTCCTGTCCCCACCCTACTTTGGTCCCTATGTAGGCACCCAGGATCGGAAGCTAATTGGGAAGCAGAGGACAAGACAAAGGATCCTGCAGGGGACCTGAAATCCCAGTTAAATCCGGAGCTATCCTGGGTGAAAGAGGCGGGCATCAGCGCCCTCTGCTGGAAGAGGCCCTACCTGACAACGCAAAAAGGATATTTCTCCCTGGATTAACTCTATAAATAGACAGTTGATTTATTAAACAGATTTGAGGCTCATTTGAGGCACTGGGCCATAACTGCTTCAGGGCTCAAATAAGGGAGTGCTTCGGACCCTGCCTTTTCTGCAAGCACCTGGACTTACTTAGGGAGTCACTAGCATGATCTACATTACAAGTGCATTGGACACTGTTGGCTCGGCCGCTCCCAACCAGGAGATGCCAAATTCCTCATATATAAAAGGAGCTTTAGTAACTCAAGCAAAATAAGCACACTTTCCCCCCACAGCCTTCCCAGAGACTGAGGCAGCAGGGTTTCTGGGAGGATACACAATACCTTGTTACAAACCATGTAATGTTTTAAAAAGTATCTATCTGACAGCTTTGGCTAAAGCCAGATCTTCTATCTCGATTACTTCAATATGTCACATCCATATCGTACCACAGCGCCCAGGCTTTCAGAGCCAAGGCCTCTCTGTCTTGTCCAACCTTCCCATCTGGAAGCAATGAGCTTAATATTCTGGCTCTCCCCCCATGAAAGCTATGTCACAAAAAAGTAGCAGCCTGTGAACTGCTTTATCCCCCCAAGACACACCGGGGCTCCTCATTCCCTGCACGCTCTATTCAGTTACACTTAGAGACTGTCCCAGTCTCTCCCCTCCCTGTATCCCCCAAACAGCCTGTATTGCTCAGCACAGCACCAGGAGGACAGGAGTGAATTGACAATCATTTACACTTTAATCCCACTTTTGACATTTTGAGGGATGCAGCTTAAAATATAGTGGAGGCTCAGGGACTCCCTCTGACCTAATGTGTTTGTTAGAAGAGCCTCATCCCTTCACAAGGATCCTACTGTTTCTGGTGGCCCATTGGAAACTTAGCTTTGGGACCCACCTTGTGTCTCCTGTCCACTCACCTTAACTTCTCATGCATGGCCTGGACATTCTCCCTGAATTCAGTGTCTGGTCGTTCATCATAGTAATGATCTTCCATATTATATGTGCTTTATTCTTTCATCTATTCACTTCTCATCCAACTTTGAATGACTACCTGACATGACTCTTTTCACGTGCTCTGCTATCGCAATGTCAGATTGGTCAGTTCCTGGCTCCTGGGAGCCTGAGTCTGTGAGGGAGGACAACCCCAGCTCCAGAGTGGTTGGATCAGTGTTGTCCGAAGCATGTTATGCATGCCTATTTCATGGTCCCAAACCTACTGATTGAGAATCCATGTGAGAATGGCTTCAGAATGCACATGTTTAATAAAGTCCCCAAGCAAGTGTTAGCTCCATACATTAAAATCAAGAGGCTCACAGAATTAGGGCAGATGAGGAGCAAATGGTCAAATGCATAATGTGAGGAGAAACCATGTGAACTAAAAAGAGAATTTAGTCCTGGCCTGGAAATGATCTAATGCTGCTGCTCATCCTCAAGTCCCAGAGTTCCAAAAGATTAGCATGAATGGAATCGCCCTCCAGCTGAGCTTCCAGGACTTTGGCTACTTTTCTGTTCTCCTTCAGCTGGAAGCTTCTGGGGGCAGAGGCCAGCCTTCCTGTGTTGACTCCTTGGGGAAGGGCCTCTGCGTACTGGGAGGGATTTGAAAGAGCAACTCATCTTAACTCTTTGTTTTAGAGGAGAACACCTAGGTCCTGATGTGGAAGTGGGCTGCCCAAGGTCACACAGCCTCTTAAAACAAATTTATTTAGGCTAATTCTTTGACTTGAAGACATCCGTATTTGGGTATAAGCCAAAGCCATGGTGGTTAAGGCTCGTATTCTCCAATGTCCTAAAGCATTGCCCATTTGCTCACTTGCACTAAAGAGTTTTAAAAAGTGCTCATCCGAGAGCCATTGTGCAGGCAGGGCCTCCAGTGGCCCAGCCTCTACAGATGATGTGCACAAAGCCTGTTTCCTGAGAGGCTGCCTTGCTGCACTGCAGTTAACCTCTTTTTGGCAAATTAGTTCATGACCTGAGAACAGTTAAATGAAACTGTAGGCACATCCAGAGGAGGTTATTTGTGTTCTGTCTTTTTTTAGACCAAGTCTCTGATGTGTTTATTTGGAAGCTTGGCTCATGCTTGCTATCCCACTACTTACAGTTAATCCTGTGTTTTCTTTGAGCTACCTTTAAATCCTTGTCAAATGAAAAATACTGCCTGATTTTGAAGTGCATGGTATTATAAAAAGAATCCCAAGGTTTATGATCCCAAATTTATTGTCAAATGTATTTACTTCTCTTCTCTTTTCTTTCTTTCTTTCCCCTCCCCTTACCCCCAGGTTCAAGTCAGCCTAGAAGGTTTTAGTATGATTCATGCAGGATCAGGGATGGAAGATACTGTGTAGTGTTTCCTGGGAAACGTTTTGTCCTTCAAAAGAGGTGCTCCAAGAGACCTGCTCAGCTACAGTCTCTTGAAAAACAAAGTTAGTTTCAAAGGGCAGGGGCCATGTCTGATTCACCCTCTATCTTACGTCTGACACTGGGTTTGGCATGCAAGCATCTTCACTGTGCCTTGCCTGGATGAGTGGCCGTGGACACGGGCGTAAAGCCAGTGCCTCCACTCTTACAGGCCTTGCTTCTAGTAGAATGGGTTTTTAAGAAGCAGACACATCTTTGTTATTTTCTTAGATGTCCATGAGACAGAGAAACTTACTCTCAGAAAGAAAAGAAGAAATGCCCCTTTTAAAGTAGTTCTATATTTAAATATTTTGGAAATTATGTAATTCATAGTTTATCTATATATAAAATTATATAAATATGTGCATATATCTAATGTTTGTTTTCTACCAGTTATAAAGCAAGGTTTGAGAAAAATAAAGAGTGCTTTTGATAAAAATTTTATTTTAAAAAACTTAAAATGGACCTTTTAATCACAACTGTTATTTTTCAACCTGTCTTAGGAATGTGTGTTAGTTGACATTTGGACTCTTTTATAATCTCAGAGAAGGAGGACGTACCATGTCCTAACCAAGACACGAGGAAAGGTAGCTTCCCAGGCTTACGATAGCAGACGTTGTGGTGGCATCCCAGAACTGAGCCTCCTTCTGTGGCTGCCATCATCGCTAAAGAGCAGTGAGTCAAAGTGTGGCAGAGATGGAAGGCAAAAGAAGAGCCAGGGACACAGGGATTCACTGGCCTCCATTCTGACCACTTGCCCTGTGCCACAAAGGTTAGCTCGAGGTGAAGCATGAAGTGTCACCCAAGGCTCTCACATCCTCTTAGGTGGCCTCTGCCATCTTATTTTGGGTTATATGAGACTCATATTTTGAAGCAGCAAATGCACCCAGGGATTGGGGAGAAAGAACATTAATGAACCCTAGGAGTTCCTTCCATGTATGGTGTACCTCAAACCACACTCCTGGACACTAGTTTAATTATTCAGTGCACTTGTTTTGGATTAGTAGATCTCAGTTCCCAGTGGAACTGAGCACAGCCTCCGGAACTAAAGTGTGTGCTTCTCCTGTCCATGTGTTCCTAGGTCAGTTTTGGGCATAGTGTGCATGTTTGCTGAACGTTCAGTAAATTCAAGAGGATTTACAGGGTCCAGCCATGCCCATCACTTTCTATGAGAATTCTCTCCAGATTTCTCCAGTCAGAGGCCCCAGATAGCTCTGGAAGACTTAAATAGGTGTTCAGAACCTGCAAGCCATCTTTCCAGTTGACCTTTGAACTGAGTATAAGTTTTGAGATAATGGTGGAAGCCCACAAAACTTCCTAGAAACGCCACTAGGCTGCATTAGGCAGGGCTGGAGTTGTGGCTCAGTGGTTGAGCACTTGCCTAGCATGTGTGAGGCCCTGGGTTCGATTTTCAGCACCATGTGTGACTAAAATAAAGGTTCATCAAAAACTAAAAAATATGTATACATTTTTTTAAAAAGAATGACACAGTAAATAGGCTGTACATTTCTTACAATCCTATTCAAGTCCCTGCCATCCAGGGCTGTGGTATTTGAGAGGATTCTACTCTTATGGGGTTCAATGGACCCCACTGCTTTCAGTCTAACGTTCACATCCGGGCCTTACAGCCTCTGACTCACACAGGCAGAGTTCTCGGGCTGTCTGGGTGCACCTTTCACATCTGAACTGTCCATCAGACATTAATGTGACGGAGCCATCACCACACAAGTTCTCTGTGCCATTAACATCCTGAGAGGAGAACGTTGAATATACACATCCTGAGATGCAATCTCTAAACAGAGCCCCAAAGTGTCCGGGAGGAGGAGGTGTGTTTACGTTTCACTAGTGCTACTTCCATAAAGCTCCATGGGCCTATCTCTAGCAGTAACCAGAGATGCTTTCTCAATGGTCAGAGAGTAAAGTCTGAGGCAAGGTTGTGATCTGAGCCCTCTGCATGCTCTGACGGCCGATCCTGGAAATGAAGTCCCAGTGTTCACCAAATGGCTAACAGACCTCACTCTGAGAGACTCCAAAGGACAGTGACAAGAAGCCCTGTTGCCTCATGTTTATTCTTGGCCACCTCTGCAGGTCACTCATGGGGATTCGTGAATGACCCTCACCACTTCTTCCAGGAAATGGCCAGGGTGCAGTGACAGCGCTCCCCTGTTCTCCCAAGATTCCAAGTACTGCTGTCAGAGCCTCACTTCAGGGTGTAAGATCCAAAAGCAAATTTGATCAATTCAGTGATAATTTCCGAAGTATTGAAGCATGTGAGAGACACTGACAGTGAGAGTCACTCAGAACAAATCATTTCCAGCTTCGTCTCTTTCATTCCTGTGCCAAGAATTCTCCTCTCCCACTCTTCTGAGGGAGCAGCAGTTGTTTCTTCTACCCAGTCCTGAGTAGGCCAGAGTCGAAGGCAGCATGAAGGAAGGGAAACTCTTATTTGCTCAAGAGGAGGAAGAGGGGGAAGACAAAGAACAGGAAGAGCAGAAGAAGAAGAAAAGAGAGAGAAAAGAAGAAAGCAAAAACAACTGTTTGAAACAAGGGTGAAGCCTTGCCTCAGAAGCAAATATGGAACCTATTTCCTACGACAGGACTCAAACTGCCCGTGAGAGTGCACATCCAGCTCTCAGAAGTATTTTGTTTGGCCCCATCAGGGTTGGCCTGGGGAGTCCCTTTGAATCAGAGGCATGCATTTGGCTCTGAGAAACTTATTTCTACAAATTTGCCCTCTAACACCCAGAGGGAGATGATGGGCTGAAGCTGGGGAAGGTTATTAACTCTTGGTGGCACTGTTCAGACAGAGGTCCTTCCTGGAGGGACCTGAGGCAGAGAGTCACCATTAATGAGGAGAAGTTTTATCACTGTTACCTCTACTTCTATCTCCATAGAGGTCCTGGTTGTCCAGACTCTGCCTCCATGGCCAAGCACTCCAAAAAGTACACAAGCATACATGCAAGGCACACGTGTATACACAACTCACCCACAGACAAGGGGTTGCATCTGAGTGCATCTAGTGTCCTTGGGTATAGTATTTACCTGCCCTTATATTTGCCATGCTCACATGTATTTCCCTTCCTGGCCCTGTTGGCATTGAACTTTGCAAAGCAATCCTGATATCTGCTTCGTTTTAAACTTTCAGTTGTGTCTAGTCTCTGTTGCTGGGAAGATAGTAGAAGTCATCGTGTAGCCCACAAAACAGTGTATTTGGTGCTGGTTCCAAGGCTGGTACAGCTGGAGACCCACCCTACTCCCATCCAGTCACCTCCACTAGTTCTCTCTCAACAAGGCCCCTGTCCCCTGCAAGGGTCAATACACAGAAGCCCTTTCCCTGGTGGACACTCCATGGTTAATATTCCTTTCTTTCCTTCTGTGATCAAAAGAAATTCTGTTTCCTCAAAGATGTTGGAAGTTCCCTATGGAGAAAGAAATATTATCATTTCTCTCTCATCTTTTTGCACTCATGTGCTAACAGAGCTTCTCAAACCTCAAGGGCTCTGGTCATAATCACCAAACCAAGGAAAAAGCAGCTGGGAACACAGCCCAGGAACGTGTTCCCAGAAGTTTAGCCCCTGGCTCCCACGGATTGTACCTCACACGTGAACACCCTGTCTGTGTACACTTAGAGCACGTTCTCAGCCAGATCAAACCTGATTCTGACTGTGACCCCAAGAAACCACAGGACAAGTCCTACCATTTTCCCACCATACAGATGACAAGATGGAATGGCTTGTATAGAAAGATCCAGCCGGTTAGCAGTGTTGGGGCTAGGACTGAGACACGGGTCACCTGGCTTCTTCCACCATTCTTTACAATCTACTACAAAACACATCACGTGTTCAGAATCCCAGACAAATCATGGCACTCCTTAATCTCAGGCTAAAGCTAGAGTTATGGCAAATAGAAAGAAAGGACAATTTGCAAATTCCTGACTTAAAAAAGTTATACTGATAATGTAAATGATGAGAGTGATGAGAGAATGACTAGAGGAGATGTGGGGGGAGGGGACTGGTGGGGTTGGAACAGGGAAACAGTGTGAATTAATCACTGAATCCCTTCTCTTTGAATTTATTTGACTACAATTAAATGTGTATAATCAGGTTAACAGGTATTGAAATCATTGCAATGCTCTGAGGCTACTATTTTTGGTACCTAGCAATAGCCTGATTCTGGCATGTGTGTTATAGCTGTGTGTTATATTAAATTCTTAAAGCCTCCATTTATTTGGATGATTTGAATGAAAAATTACTTTTCCCATATTACAAATGATTGCCATTTAGCTTTTAATATATTTTAACATGCCAGAATGCATGGAGTCTCCCCAAAAGTTAACAACCATGTACAAAAAGACAAATACTGCATAATCTCACTTATATGTGAAATCTAAAAAACTCAGACTCATGGTAGTGAGTAGGATAGTTACCAGAGATGGTGAAGGGGATGGATTGGAAAAAGGGAAATGCTAGTCAGAGAGGACAAATTCCAGTTAGACCGAAAAAATAACCTCTACAGGTCTTGGGCACATCATAGTGATTGTAAGTAATAATAAAGTATCATGTATTTCAAAATTGTTAAAGGAGTAGATTTTAAGGGTTCTTACCACAAAGAAATAAGCAGTGATGGGGATGCTAATCAGCCTGATTTAATCATTGTTGGTAGTGTGCCTGTCTCACAAGCACAAGGCCCTGGGTTCAATCCCCAGCATTACCAAACAAAAACAAAAACAAAAAAACCTCCTCTAGAAAATAAAAACAAATTGAAACAAATATTTTACATTATATAGAAAGATATTAGTTTAGTTTTTATTACAGCAAAATTAAAGGAAAAACAGAAATAGGACAAGGATTAAATAAGCCAAAGTAAATTGAGGGTCCATAATCAGTTTTTCTAAATAGGAAGGAAATAAGAAATGTGGGGTACTCAATTAGCATTGTTTAAAACTGTAAGTAGAAACATGATTGTCATCCAGATCCACAGAGATGAATGTAAAAATGTAAAATGTTCTGGGTGCTTAATGACTTTCCTATTTATTTTATTTGCTATATTTTTGTCAAAAATAAATTCAGATTGTCCTATTATTTTTTAAAAAATATGAAGTTTAACTTAAAATCGGGCACATGAACTTCTTTCTGACCTTACTCATTGGAAAGCACAAAGTCCAGGCCACACGGACATCCTTTTTTCTGGGACTCTGTGCAGTGGGTCATAACATGGGTCTGCCCAGCACATCTATCTATTCATCAAGAAATAGGAAAACTTCAGGTTAAGACTATGACAACCTTCGTTACATGAGTAAATCCTCCTTCTGAAAAATATCTAACATGCTGTACGTATTTTTATATTACAAACATAAAACAGGAGACATATAGTCTCCAAAATCTATGTAAAGGCAGGTCCCCCAAGAGGTGAGGAGATCTCATGCCAGCTTCTTCTCCGAGGGTATTGGGCAAGCTGGATGAAAACACAGGGTGTGGAGGACAGAAGTCAAGTCCAAGCTTACCTGTGGGGAAAGTCCACCAGCAACACCTACCTACAAAGCTGAGATATAACCAGAAATAAATCTGCTTTGCTCAATTTCCCCCAAATAAGCCTGTGTCTCTCCTTCCCTGAAAGGGGCACAGTATTGAAAAAAAAAAATCTCTGAGTTGCAACCAAATTACTCCCTCACACACTGACCATCCAAATTCATGGTGACTGTTAAAAAGTCTTTAAACCACACGGATTAAAGTTGCAGAAGCAAGTGTCCATGCTCTCTAGAGGAATGTGTTATCATCTTAGCCTTGAAAAAGACTCACAAATAAGTTTCCACCAAACAGAGAAGCTCCGGTTCAGAAATGACAAGAAGACAATCTTGTCATTCAACCACAAGGAAGGACCAGGCACTAGCAAGTGGTGTGTTTCCTTTCTGAACTTATTACCAAGACAAGAAGAGCTGCAGGTATCAGGTTTTACTTCAGTGTTCTTAACATCATGAACAATCTGCAAGAGCAACAGAAAGACCTGCAAATATTAGGTATTGCACAGGAAAAAACCAAATTGTCATTATTTGATAATTAAATAATTGCACATGTGGAAATTCAAAAGAATTTACTGACAGATTATAAGAATGAAAGAAAAGCTGTAGGTAAATTGTATATATATATATATGAGTACAGAAACATATATGTGTATAGGTTTGCTTGCAGTGAAACATTAGAAAAAGAAAATTTATATAATTTAAAATAATATCAGAAAATATGATATATCTGAAAATTATCTTGTACAAGAAAATCTATGAAAAACATGAAACTTAAGTACAAGTTATTACAGAAGACTTAAGTAATTGGAAGAGTAGAGTGTTACTGATATTTGGAAGACTTAATGTTTTAAAGATGTTGATTCTTCCCAAATTGGTTTATAGATTTAATGCAAAGTAAACCAAGATTCTAAAAAAATGGATGTGTGTTGTGATTGGCATGTGTAACTTGACATGCTGTTTCTAAATGTGTGGGGAAAGCAAAGTCATAAGAACCAAAAGAAGTTCTAGAAAAATAGCAGAGGAAGAATTTTCTTTAAAGGAAATCAATACTTTTGGGGAAGTTATAATAATTAAGACATGTGCTACTGATGCAGAGTAAGGCAAAAGGCAAAACTTCAATTCAGAAACAAATTCAGGTACATATGTGCTCTTAAACTATGATAGAAGGAGCGTGTTTATTCCATGAAAGGAAGTATAGCCTTGTCAACAATTGATGCATAAATAATTGAATAGCATATTCAAAACAAATGATATCAACTCTTTACCTCATTTTATACACAAAAATTATTGCACATTATTTGAAGATCTAAATAAGATATAACAGAACTATGTAAATGTTTTAGATATTAATATGAGAACATATTTGTGACCTTGAAATAAAGGCGAACATTTATATTACACATTAAAGAAAAAACTAATAATTGGACTATATTAAATATAATAACTTCTAGATATCAAAGATACTTTAACGAAAAAGATCAACTAAAAAGAGTAAAATTCCAAGCCACAGAATAGCATTTACAGCCATACAACTTTGAATAGCAAGCCAGAGTAGGTAAATAAATATTTGCATCCTTAAGAAAAATACAAATGAATACAAATAATGGTGAAAAGATATCAACTGGTCCCTCCAAACTGTCAGAAGCTTGTGAGAGGCTGTTCAATTTCAGTGGCTTTTTAGAATGAATATTGAAACCACAATATGAAGCTGAATGTCAAAAGTTTTAGAAGTTGGGCAATACCAGCTTTGGTGAGCTGTTTTGTTCACTTCTGGTTGGAGTGTAAATTGGTATAATCATTTGAGGAAACAGCTGCACATTTTTTCCTGAAGCTGAAAACTCAAGTGTCCTACAATCCAGTCCTTCTATGCTAGTGGCAGATTCTAGAGAAAACTCTTACACTTATGCACCAAAGGGCACATGTCTGCGTACCCACAACACCGCAGTGTGGAAATCACCCAGGTGGCCACCAGCATAGAATGCATAAATGGGTTTTAATATATTCACACCAGGCAATCCCGTAGAGAAGAGGAAATAAATGAACTACAACTACACACAATGGCATAGAAGAGTCTCCAAACA
>JAJEJO010000353.1:137272-153374 GCA_020662805.1 Glaucomys volans | reverse complement strand
TTTGCAGTGCTGGGGATTGAACCCAGGGCCTTGTGCTTGTAAGGCAGGCACTCTACCAACCGAGCTATATCCCCAGCCCTGAAGCATATTTTTGAGGAAAAAGTATCTAGACATTGAAGTTCCTCAGGAAAACAAAGAGATGTTCATGAGTTTGCTTAGCAGAGGGGCTGCCCATCCTGGATAAGAAGAGGACCACACCTAGGTAAGAGTTGACCCAGGGATTCCTGCTTTCTGTAGATGCGGTTTCTTAATCTGGGTGCTGTTCTCACGAGGATGTTCCCATTGTCATGAGCTCTCATCAAACTCTGCCTATGTGTTTATATAAATATAGTTAAGATCTAGAAGTGCTCCCAGCCAGGAAAACAGGGAGAGAAGGAAGGAAGGGAGTCAGACTTAACTGATGCAAACCCCAGATCCATCCACCCCTAGCTCTGGAATCCGAGCTGTTGGGATGTGCTTAGTGTTTGGATGAGTGGATGGGCCATAATTTTTCTAGACACTCTTCTCTGGAATGTGGAGGAGGCCATCCATCCAAGTTGCCAGTACAATGAGAATATGAGTGCCACTTTCCATACCAACCCTGGCCTTTCACCTCTGATCTAGATAAATTCCAAGTCCTTCGGATTTCAAAGCCCTGAGCCTGCACTTTGCCTCTGGGAGCAACTGCCAATGTTTTGCCCTCAAGCAAAGAGGAAACCTGACGTCTTTCCCTGACCACTCATCTCTGAAAGTCCAATCCCAGCCTTTCAGATCTCTCCTCGCCACAGTCTGCTAATTAAGAACATACTCCATCACCTCTCCCTCTTCCTCTCTCTCTTTCCCCTTCTCTCCCTCCCCTTCTTTACTTTTTCTCTCCCACCCTCTTTCCTTTCACAACCTTAAATTCATGTCCTACTTTGTGATCTATTTCAGCAAGGCTTGAAAAAGATATAAAATGCCACATCCTTTCTATCCCAACCTCTTCTCTACTCCCAGAAAAAGGACAGAAATTCTGTTATCTTCCAGAATTTCAAGTTTGGGGAGGGATTTATTAATGCACACTTCAGTGTAACATCAAAGCAGCCACCTTCTCACTAGCAGAATTTGGAAGTGAGTGAAGCCAAGTCAACACAAGAAAGGAGAGAGACCTCTTTCTTTTCTGCAGCCCTGGGAATGAGAAGTCGTGGGCTAAGCAGTGGTGCCTGTCTCTTAGGTGACTGCATTCATGGAGTGAGTGGATGAGTGTCCATGTTCCTAATGCACAGTAATAGAAAAGTAATTTTAGAACACTCTGATTTATATGTAGATACATCACATTCTTAGGATTTGCTCCAGCTCAAAAGGAAGCGATGAGAACATTCCTGGGAATTAGAAAGCGCCTACGCTGCCAGGCGCACGCTGCTAGTTGTTTGCTATATGCTGCTCAGCAGCTCCAGAATCCTTCTCTGACCAGGCAGCTCCCCGGCTCCCTCCTCTCTAGAAAGAAAATTCTCATTGTACCCGTGGCTCCTGGACTTCTCAGTAATCCTCCCTCACAGGATGCTTCAACTGCTTTATCATCACTCGCATTTCAAGGATGCTCACCTGCGTCCCCAACCTGGCTGAACAGAGACCACACAGGCACAGGTCTAGCTCTGTTTCTTCCTGTCATTTAACCCACGGATGGACAAGAGCTAGAGAAATGGTAGACATTTGCTGAAAAGGGGAAGCATGTATGTACAAAAGTGTGTGAGACAGATAATGACAAGTACAAGATGATTTCCTTGGCATCCTCAAACAGATGTGAAAGAAATGGGTGTGGGGACAATTCCCGTATAGTTTAACCTGCAACTAATTTATACACAGATGCCTAGCAACTGTCTCAGGCCATTCAAAATTGTCTTCCATGGGATGA
The DNA here is from genome assembly GCA_020662805.1 of Glaucomys volans. Classification (NCBI taxonomy): domain Eukaryota; kingdom Metazoa; phylum Chordata; class Mammalia; order Rodentia; family Sciuridae; genus Glaucomys; species Glaucomys volans. Next base: position 151,501 of record JAJEJO010000353.1, on the reverse strand, counting down.
GCATTAAAAAGTCCTTTACCTTCAAGGAGGAACTTTTACACCTCTGTCTTGGAGGTTTAACGCAGTCTGGAATGTTACCTGAAACAAACAAAAATCAAAATATAAAACAGAGCTAGGGATATATAAATCACAGTGGCATTGGAAGAGGATGGGGTAGAGGAAGCAGAAAGTATGGCCTTAAATTCTGAAAATCTTTCCACGTCACTCTCAGAAACCACTAGCAGTGACTCCCAGACCCAGCAGCTCCCTCTGCCCATCAGCTGGAAACATGGAAATGGACATATTGCTGAAATCTATGGCAGCGAGGACTCGTGTCAATGGTGTTTCTCATTTGCCTTAAAATACCGTCATATTTTCCAAACCCCCTCCCCCAGAGAACCTCCCACACCAAAAATTAAGCTCAGGGAATGTTTTACTTTTTGCAATTGAGCAGTTTGGAGTTTTTCGTGCATGGGCGCCACTCCACCCCATCCCACTCCATCCTAAATTGAGTTTGAGGCTTTTTTGTTTTCACTCTTGCATAACATGAAAATGAGTGAACACATTTTACTCAAAATTTCCATCTCCAAATCCCCTAAGTGGTGTGAAAAATCCTGGAAAATCTCAGAGCAAAAGAGGACGTTAGGAAAAACCAGGACAAGTGGAAACAGCAGTGAGGAGTGTAACCTAAGGTCTGTGTCAACACAATCAATATTCCCCAAAATGTCCTCTCTCCCAGGAGACTGGGCTGCCAGGCGGAGCCACGGCTGGTCTCTGCTCCACAGTCATGGCCAGGGATCACCCCACCCTGCCACTGCCACACATCTGCCTTGACCTACAGGCACTCCAGCCCCAGTGCCTACAGCCTATGATGTGATAGAGACTTCATGAAAACGATGTCCTCAAAGAAGCATTGGCTCTAAAGTAAAAGAGAAAACTGGAAAATTGAAATTAATATGGTCAATTTAATATGTACAAAATACAACAGCATGCTAACTAGCACACTAGAACTCACTTCATATACATACCTAATGAGCATGCTAACGTGTACAAAAACATGCATGTGTATATGCATATATGAGTGTTCATAAACAAATCTGCCTTTTTGCATAATTTTTAATTGACATATGGGTGTATTTTAGCGTTTGATGTAGTGTGACTTGGGGCTTTAAAACCATGTGCATGTAAATGAGCTCTGCTCAGTAGGCAAGCCTCGCACTTCATTATTCCTTCATTCAAGTGAATGAACTTGCCAAGTATGTGTCAAGTGCAAGAAGAAAGGCAAGCAGACTTCCCCTTATGCACAGTTCTTCAAGGTGCATTGCTTCCTTGAAAGAATCCAAAAGTAGAGTTGAGGAAGCCAATCTTTTCAGAATAATATAAATTCTGGCATAATTTTACAAAGGTAATTGAAAACTTAGTGATATAATAGAGAAGAATGAAGGGGATGGTTCTGAGGTGCCACTAGAAGGGCCTCAAGACAAAGCTGGGGCTTGGGGTAGGTCTCAGAGTAGAGCTGAGGCTGTGGGTAATAGAGTAAGGGGTGTGTGAGAATCGAGAGAGAACGTGGCTGCAGGGGTGGGGTCTTGAGAGCAGGATGCACAGCCTGCCCACCTATGGTGAGCTTGGCTGTGCGCATTCGCAGAGGATCTGAAAAGGAGCTTATGATGGGATGCGCTGGAGCTGCATGTTCAACAACGTGTGTATTAGTTAGTTCACTTCCTTTCCACCTGCAGAGTCAAGAGAACTAGCAAATTCCAGAAAGAGCAGCCAGTATTGGGACATCATCAAATAAACTACTGAGATTTGGGACTTTTTTCTTCCTACAAATAAAGCAAGAAGACACCCAGGGTCCAAGATAACTGCTTCTTTATTCTATTCTGGGAGGTCTTCAGAAATCCTTCCTTAAGTGACTTCCCACAGATGACCTGATTTCAGGCACAGGTATTAGGGCAGGAAGAGAAACTTCTCACTTTCACTTCTATTGGTAAGACTTCCCCCTTTGTTACCCTTTTCTCTCAGAGATGCCCTCATTTTCAAAAGAAAGAATAAAAGATTGATTCCTCTTTTAAGCTCCCACCATGTTTAGCTTCTACTTTTTCCACAATGCACACTTCCTCATTTTGAATTTGCTCCAGTGCACACTTGAGTCCTCCACTGGACCGTCAGTGGTGTGACCTGCAGTGGCAATGGAGATGTCTCTTCTGTCTTGACGTGCCAGTTCAGTGTCAGTGTCTGGCCATGCTTAGCAGGGTCTCAGTGACAGTAATACATGGAAAACATTGTATGGATAAATGAAGAAAGTGAAAGTGGACACTTACTAATGATACCACATGTACATATAGAGATGGAGAGAGAGAAAAGAGAGAGAGGAGAGATGTTTCAGTTTGACATGATTTATTGAAATAAGCTACAATTTCCTTTAGTTTTACAAAAAAAAAAAGTAATAATGCTGGCACCTCGGCAATTCAAAAATTATTACTGTGAACCACGGTTCCCAGGTATGCTCTTGAATACAATAATGAAATAGGCACAATGTGTTTATGTTTCTTGTTCTCTGATTACAGAAATAATGAGGTTAGTGTTGGGTAGAAGGAGAATTGATTCAAAGAATACACTTGGTTCCAAATCCATCAGCCTCAGTGATTGGTTCTGTGATTCTGAGAAGTCATTAATTCTCCTGGAGCATTCGTTCCTCTGGATAATTAGGACATGACGCCATCTGTATTTATAGTGGTTGTTGTGAGGATAATACACAAGATGAGGCCCTGTTCATTGTTTAGCATTACAAAAGCATAAGAGAGAAGTATTGTGTGTGCCTCAAAGTTAAAATTCTTTACTCATCCAATATTCTCCAAAGCATAGCATGGAGAGGAAAAATATTCCCTCTGGATTGAAAGTCATGCAGAGGATTCCATGCTCCAGAGGATACCTCTTCTCCCCAGATGGTTTCATCTGGAGCTTTTTCCTATCCTGGATAAGTACTCAATGGGTTTCAGAAACAAAAGGTATGACCTAATCTAACTCTTGACCATTTCTTCATGAGAAACAAAGGCTCCTGAAGGGAAAGTGCCCGAGGCAGGTTCAGAGAGATGAATCCCTTGTCCGTGAATCTGAATGTGTCCTGCTCCCTTCTCCTGGGTCATACTGTCCTCATGAGAAAATGATGGCCTGTTTCCTCATCCGAGGTTGTCCATGTTCTTCTTACTCCCCTTGCTAAATGAACAAGAAGGGAAGCTGAGCACGTTGCAGGGAGGAAGTTGGGACCAAATAATCCCTTCACTTATTTTTATATCATGCACTATGAAATCAGGGTAATAGGGATTAGGATGTAGAGTCTAATAGCAAGAGTATGGTGTTGACATTGAGCCTGGCTTTGGATTCTCACTCTTGCCCTGGCTCATGCTCACTCCTCCTAAAACACATACAATTGATTTTCTTTGAAATTATGGGAAAGTTACTTAAATATTTTAAGTTTTGCTTTCTTTTGTAAAATAGGGGGAACTACTCCTAATCAGTAGCACTATGCTATAGTTAGTTAACTGTGTTCACATTTGCAAAGCATTTAACACAGGTCTGGGCCACAGTTAGATTCTCAGTCAATGGATATTCCTGTTTTAATATAAAACTAAGATCGAAGAGTTTTGTACTACTGTCCAAGGCTCTCTGCTTTACCTAATGATTGGGCAGTTAATTAATTCCTAGAATACGAAGAAAAACAAAAGGAGATATTTACATTTCTTTTAAGCAATTTAATTGAATTTTGACTAATTTCTAAAACTTTCCAGTATTTTTTTTAAAAAAACTGACCACTAACTGCTTTTATAGTTATACAAAAGTATAGAAAAGGCATTCTGAATTAATAAGTGCCTGTTAATGAGAGAAATAGGAAACCAAGTGCCATGATATGTACATGATAAGTAATATTACTATGGTAATGATTTTCTACAGACCTGGGAAGAATTCAAAATTTGAATATATGACATAATATTTTACATGCATGCAACATGGGAAATTTGGCAGACGCAAAGTCATGAGGATCAATTTTGGATAAACCATGGAGTCCACTTCCAAGGAGGCCACAAGGCCACAGCACTGACATAAAGGGTGAACACATTAAGTATTCCAAGTGGCTTGTCACACACAGCCTGGGAGGGAGAGCCTTTCGCCTGCCCTATGCTTTAGCAACAGATGCAGTGAGGGCCTTGGCACTTCATGGAGAAGAACCGGTGTTCATCAGGGATGAGAGACAAGTATGAGTCAAGAGCGAAAAAAAGCTGTTACATGACCCATGTGGAGTCAGGTTAAGCTTTGCTTTGTAGCAGATCAAATCGATTTGATTTCCCAACATTTGTGTATTGATTGTAGCGTCTGCTTTGAAGAAGCAAACTATTTCTCCCTACAGCCTTTCCTTGAAATTAGCATATAACATATTTTCTTTTTTAGTGGATTACTTACGAATATGTTCGTACATAAAAACAACAAAATTCACACACACGGTTTGTCGACCACACACATTGAAAAATTAAGTCATTTAGGGTGTGATAGTTCTGAGGTCATCAGAAATTTGGTCCAACTGTCTTATAATTTTCCACTTTAATTTGCATATAGCTTTCATTCTCAAGTTTTCTTCATGGTCACATGCTGTTAGTTGTAGTCCAATCAACCCATCCACATTCCAGACTGGAGAAGGAAGAAGGAGAAGCTTGGAGCTGAGTCAACCCCAGAGCTTTGTGGGAAGTTCTGTCCACCTCTCCATTGCATCAGCTCCAATCTGTATCTTCTTGGTCATTCAAAACTGCTAAGTGCCTAAGAAATGTGATCTTTTCTCTCTGCATATTGGCACATTGCAATAAGTCAGGGTGGGTTAGAAAACAGAAGGGGAAAACGAATATGATATAGGCAACCAAGTCTCTCCTATAATTGTGCTTCCCAGCTAACATTCAAACCAGAACTAAACTGGTTGATGTGACTCTCTGGTCAGAAATCAAATTTCTCTTATTTTTACAAAAAAAGTATTATTTCTGGTCAACGTTTGTGTATTGATTTATAGTTTGCAAAGAATCTTCATTGCATATTAATGATTTATTTGCTTCTAATGCATTCACAAGAAGTAACATTTTGTAGACATTATCAAAAAATGAAATAAGCTCAGAAAGCTTAGTACCTTGACCAAGAAAAGCCAATATGTAAGTGGATGAGACACAATTGCAGTCAGACCTGATAGACTCCAAATTGCACATTCTTTTGTCTGAAAATTCATGAATTCTTTCTTAACTAATGAGTTCTGATTTCCCATTTATTCTGTTCCTTAGGTCTAGCTATTTCTTTTTAAAGAGATTTAAAAATCAAAATTATTTAACATAGGATGGAAAAAGGAAGGAAATCAAAGTAGGAAAAGACACTAACCTACATGTGTAATATACCCTCTTCCTTTTAAATTGATGACAGCATGTTGCCCTGCCAGCAGCTCCTTTGAGTCAGTAATATTTCCCTACAGAAGACCAAACGTAGTGGAAAGGAATGACTCTCAGAAGCTCATTCTGTGAGAGGGTGATAGATGGTACTTCATTCTTTCTGACTCTCCAACTGAACTTTGGTTTTATTCACTTGTCAACATATTTGGAAGGTGTTTCTGATTATTTATTCATATAGAGGTGTGCAATTAATAAAGGAGCAAAATAAAGTAGAAACTATATCACTTGAACAGTAGAACTTCTGAAAAATGTGAAAGAGCAAAGAAAGAACTAAGAGACTGAAAACTCAAGTGACTCAGAAGTTCTCAGATGATTTTTTGTCCTAGGAATGGGGTAACTGAATATTGCAGGATTTTACATGGGGTAGACTTACACAGAGTGTATGTTTCAGCAATATTTAACAAAGAGAGTTTTATTTTTTAAATCTAGTAACCTCATATGAGAGAAAGTACTTCATTTAATTCTTGCAACAACTCTTCAAAGGGTTAGATAAGGTGATGAATGCCTGAGAGATTAACTTTGCAATCACACAGTTACAAGGTGAGAACTCATGCCCATATTTATCTGCTCCATACTCTACAGTTCTAGCATATTTTCACAAGGACTGCAAAGGAAAACAACCTTGATGTACTTAACAATTAAAGAATTTAACCATTGATTGATTATCCTATAAGAAGGAAGGGTGCACATGAAAGCTATAAAGAATCCCAAATCTTTCTCTGAACAATGGCTAAGGCATGTGATGTTTTTAATGTCTTCCAGATCATCAAGAGAAATAGAAAAGCAAAAATGTATCCGCTCATGAGAATCATTAAGGCAGCAGTTTCAGCGGGGGTGATTTTGTACCAGGGAGGAGGGGCATGAAGTAATGTCTGGAGACATTTTTGGTTGTTACAACTGGGGGTGCTACTGGAATCCAATGGGGAGAGGCCAGGATTCTAGACATCCTCCAATGCACAGGACAGCCCCCACAACAAAGAATTATCCAGTCCCCAAATGTCAGTAGTGCTGATTTTAATTTGGGGTTGAGAAACCTCAAATTAAAATAATGTGTTGGGGTTTTAATGTTTTTCTTTTTATTTTAGGTTGCAGAGCAGCAAGCAGAGAGCTGGAGTGGGGAAGTTTGGGGGCTTCCATGAAGGACGAATTCTATATTCCAAATGGTCTCTCCATGGTGTTCAACAGAGCGTGCAGGAAGAGGGAGCTTGGCCTTTGGTAAAGTGGTCCCTTCTAGCAGTTCCCACACATCTTTAGAAATCAAGGCTGGTATTTGCAGCTCTGTCCTTTCTGTGTTTCTTGATGACTGGATTTCTCTTTTGTAGTGACACTTGCACTGCTGTTACACACTGACTATTGCAGTGTGTGCTATGTTCTAGCCAAGTATACCTTAGTTTTGGATGCTCAGTCCCAAAGATCAAACGTGAATGATCATAGAACTAGACTGAAATTCCAAATTTCCCGTATCTGTACTTGACCCTTCTGTCCTTAGTCCCATGCTACCTCCCTAGATAGCCCTGTGTGTCTGAATGTGGTGGTAAGAGGATTTGTAGCTCAAGGACACTGGATTAGTATGAAATGCATGGGGTGAGATGTCAGGCTATGCTAATTTGAGTCTCTTCCCATTTATCTTTTGTCCATGAACCCTGGACAGTTTCAGAAGTACTTTGAGCACTGTATCCATCACCCATAAAATGCAAACAAAAATTTTACTTACCTCACAGGGTTGTGGTAAGGATCAAATAAGGTAAAATATCTTAAAATTCATTTCATAGTTTACAAAGCATCACTAGAACAGATTAAACTCCTTACAGACTATTTGCAAAGAGGAGTTTAAAGCATATGTGTTAGGTTAGAGCAGCTCTGTGTTTGTGGTTTTCTCATTGTATTGACAAAGTCAATTTCATGTACCATGGTGTAGAGGGCCTGCCCTCCCTCAATTAAAGGAAAAGAACTATTTTTGTGAAATTTGTTTGTTTAAACACTTTCTCCCTTTTTGCAGGGTGGGTGGTTAAAGAGAGCAAAATAACTTTTTCTTCAAACAAACAAATGAAAGAAATACTCGATTCTGGTTGACAGAACTCAGTAAACAATGGCCAGTTTTAAATGTTAATGGCCTTGGGGTCCAATTGAGTGTGAGTGGAGCCTTCAACCTCTCCTGACAGATGTGGATTTGCAAAGTGAGAAACACCAGGTCGACCCTGCCTCTGTGTTACCAAACGCAGGAGGACTCTGCTGGAGTGGGAGAGCCACCCTCTTCCAAGAGGCTGAGCAGGGTTTCCAGGGCAAGGCCCTTCAGGGGCTGATACTCTAAAGTTTCCTTAGAGTGGAGCTTTCCATAAAGGCCTGATTCATTTCAAGATGCTGTGGTTTCTGGTCCACGTCAGAGTGACAGAACACACAGAGTCAGAGGGGGCTAGAGTCTGAAATGGACAAGAACGCAGAAAGAGTGCCTGAAGCCAATGTGGACATCTTTCCTCTTTGCTTCCTTAGCCCTCTCCTTCTTACACTTCCTGTGCTGCTATTGTCTGCTTTCATGACAGTCTTGTACATGACATCGTGAGCTCTGTGGGTCCACAGTTTATTCTCTGATCTACAGAGCTTTGCAGGTAGTGTCTATTATACACAATGTTCGCAGTAAATGAGATGGAAGGAAGGAAAGGATAGTGGGGAGAGGGAGGGAGAAAGGGAAAGTCACTTGACCATATTTGAACCTGGGTTCCTGGGTTAATGATAACAAAATAGATGCTTCAATCTAATGATGTTCATTAGATAAATAGGCAAGACCTTCAAATAATTGTGTCTTTGTGGCACAGCATAAAACAGAGCCTAGTCCTGCAGCAGCTGCCCAGCACCTGGCTTTGCATCCCCAGGAGCTCATCTTTGCTTTGCCCTCACCTTCCCAACCCCTGTCCAGTTGCCTCAAGAACCAGCCCCCATCTTATGTGCCAGTCTGCACTGGTCCTTAATCATATTGGTGTCATTGGAATATGGCAATTCAGTTCTGCTCATGAGCTCTGCAATGAGGCAGGAAGTCTTGAAGGAGAGTGCTTCTGCTAACATCCCAGTGTCCCACTTTCCCTTCTGGGTATGAGAGGGGCACATGGGTGCCAAGCCCAGCAGGCCTTCAGAGCCTTGAACTGTGAGCTCTGCTCCTCAGAAAGAGAATCAGAAGGTAATGTTTCAAAGGAAGACCCTTGCTGGAGAAGCCCTTCAAAATGTTGGTGGTGCATCCTGCATAGAGCCACACCAGTAGCCAGCACAGACCCTCGGAAGAGGCTGCATTGGAAGAAGTTGGTAAATTCTCCTTGTGCTCACGTGGAGGCCAGTCAGGATGCTTTTCACTAGCTGAGTGAAAGCCAGCACTCGCAGGTGACAGTCTTGGGTCTGTTCCTCACTGGTTCTATCTGGTCCCTTATGATAATCCCTCTGGCTGCTTCAGCAAAAACTGCTCCACTGTGAAAGGATTTGGATATTGGGCTTCCAACCTAATATTTCCTTTAGAGTATTCCTTCAAAGTCCTCTAAGTTGAAAAGCCACTGCCCCTGCACCATGCTGGCACCTCCATTGAAGCAAATTTTCTACCTCTCCTAATTTTCAATTGATATCACTGTGAATACAGATGAAGGGTAGTCATGAATTGAATACTAGATGTGCTGTCTCCAGAAGGTCTCTGCTTGTGGTTGTTTTTGATGGGCACAAACTTTCCTGCCCAGCATGTCCCTTTCATCAAATATCTGAGTGTCACCACTGAACAGCTAGTATTATTTTATCAAATTTTATGATCAGATGACACAATAGTGACATATGAGTCTATTTGAGGGGAGTGCTGAAGAGTAGATGAATTTCTTTTTATTTAGACTAGGCTAAGGTAACAAAACAGTCTATATAGTGAGCACATCATTCAATGCATAGATTTTAACTTAATTTACTTATTTTGTGTATGTGTGGTGCTGGAGATCAGACCCACGGCCTCCAGCCTGGTAGGAAAGCACTCCACTCTACCACTGGGCTACATCCCCAGCCCTGAAGTTTATTTCTAACTCACTTACTGAACTAGGATGTTTTTGTTTCTGAGTGGAGAGGGAGGGGACTCTGCTCCATGGGATCATTCTAAGACACCAGGACAACGTCAATTCTGCAGTGTTCACGTGATGCTTGAAAAGTGACCCTAGAAGGTCATAAGTCTACTCAGCCTCAAAGGTTAAGGACATGGAAGAATGAAAATGGGAGGTTTTAGTGGTCCATGGTGGAAAGTGGTGCTCATAATTTCCTTGGCCAGAGCTCAGTCTAGGTCATAACTACCACAAGGGCATCTGGGACATGTGGTCTTTTTCTGTGCTGTCAATTGATTCAGCTGTGAATAGAGGTGAAGGAAAAGTGGGAGACTGGGTTTTGTTGTAAAGCCAGTGGTCTTCACCACAATAAGCACATTTCTATTCAAGGCAAAAGAGGATTGGTTGACTTCTGGATAAGCCTTTTTTTCTTTAGGAGAATGTGTCTGGGGTCAGGATAACTGTGGTAGGTGGGAGCAGGGCTTAAAATAGAAAGCAATATGGCAGGAAAGACCAGCTCTGCATCTTTCTCAGTGCCTGATGGTCAGCTGGAAAGTAAGCTCAGCCCCTGGAGATCCCAATGCCGCAAAGTAAAGGCAATTGTTCCTCTCCTCTGCCATGTCTACAAACCTTGCTATCCTCCTTGCAATAAGGCAAGGTTGTAACTTCCATGGAGGCAATCTTTGCCATGCCTGGAGCACAGGAGAGAGGACATGGGCACAGATGCAGGACATTTCCAAGGGTGGCCGTGGTTTGTGATCGCAAGGTGAGAGAAGCACACTGCAGATCACTCACTGAAACTATAACTCACAGCACTCCAAAACTTACATCGCTGCTATTTTGCAAGCCATTTGTGGATTGTCGAGGAAGTAAATCCAAGTTCAAAAAGAAAATTTTGATTTAGTAATTGAAAAACAGTCAAGTGAATAATGGTAATCACATAATGATTACACAAGCTAAAGTGTCCTAAAGCAAATGAATTTTTTTAAAAAATCTGCATGCGCTTGCATATTTTTTCAGCTTTCTCTTCTATTTTCATTCTAAAACCAAGACGTAAGTGGAAAATGTTATTAGCATCTGGGTAAGGCCCCCTGCCAGCCTTGAAAACCTTCATTAATCATTGAGATTCTCGCCCCCATTTTTAAAGAACAATGACTCATCAATGGTTACACAGCAATCAGGGCAGACTTAACTGGATTTTGAATTTTCCAACTTCCCTTGCTTAAGAAATTCTTTACTTCTGGAATGTAAGAGGACTTTAAGTGAATATGCATGTGTTTATAAAATAGAAGTAGGGAAAGGCAAATGAACCATAATTGAGAAGTGATATTTATGTTTAGGATTTCCTTTCCTTTTCAGTTTTGGGGTTTAGTTTTCAGAACCTTTGCCCCAGGGAAGGAGGCCTCCCAGGAGCTGCTAGGCCCATCTCATTGCTTATACTTCACTTCTGACATGGAAGGACAATGGGTCACATCCTCTCCTATACCTTGCATCCAGCATGTTCTGGGAGAAAAAAAAAAAAAAAAAAAACACCAGGGAGAAGAGGAGAGATGAAGGTACTTAAGAATCAAGGCTGAGATGACATGCTGCTTTTCCCCTCACGGAAGGCTCATTCCAAGTTAATTCTTCGTCTATCACAACACATGTCAAGTAAATCTGATTTTAATTCACCTCAGCTGGTACTAAAGTTACTACTTAAAAGAAAAAAACAATCAACAAAATACCTAGGGAAGAAGAGATTTTGCAAAACTCTTCAATTTCTTCTGAAAAAGCTCGGGGAAAAATGTGAAATACTCTGAAAAGTATGAAAACAAAGTTGTTGACCATAACATTAGCTAAGACCTTATATTCTCTTCCTTTTAGCCATCCCGTCTTTTAAAGCAACAGTTACCCTTTCCTCTGTCTGCCATAGACTCTCCCCTAGAACTATCCATAGGCTGATTGGTTTATTAGTAAGCGGGCTAACTTCTCTGAACGTGTGTCCAGGATACGGTGGTCCTGTGGCTTATCTATACATGTCTTGCCTTTTTCCATCAGACTGGGCCACCTGGAGGAAGGCATCGTCCCTAGCTTCTATCTTCTTTGACTCAGGTGACTGGGAGTTATTCTGTGAGCTTCCAGAACTCACAGGCTGCTTCCTCTCCTGTGAGGAGGTAAACTGTCTGGCTGCTCTCTGGGGTCAGCAGCTGCAGGAAGAAGAAATGGAAACTCTCTTCATTGTCATCGGGCCTCTTTCTCTGCCAAAGAACAATTGATCCCTGAAACTGCTAGCAGAAGGAAGAGGTTTCCCGAGGTCAGCAGAAAAGAGACAGACTAACCCAACCGATCAGCCTCTCTGGGGACAGGGAGTTACCCAGAAGCAAGCAGTAACTGGAGTAAGAGCAAGGAGGGCAGCAGAGACTGTGGAGGAGCAAAATGTCTTGTTCTAGCCCTTCCGGGGCAGAGACACAGGAGAGGCCTGGGAATCTCATTGAGATACTTTTCTGCACTTAGTAGGACTCCTTCAGTAATTTAATATGATTTTATTCCTCTTTAAACATGTTCCCTAAAACATTATTGGAGTCAAAGAAATCTAATTCCAATAGAACAATGAATCTTGAAGACAGTATTGAGAGAAATAGCCATCCGAATAGTAGTGTTTGGTTTTCAGTGAGTGATGTCTCAGCTCGGGAGCTTGGGATTAAACGGTGCAGAAAACTCACCCAGACCACACTGGAGGCCGGAGTGGGAGCTGACTCACCCACACCAAAGTGGGAAGGAATTAAATGGTTAAACAGGAACCCCTGAGATAAAGACCAACTTTACTACTAACAGATTCTTTATGAGAAAAATACTGAATCTATAAACAAGAAGAAAAGATAAGCCCAGAAGGAGAGAAAGGGGTCCAACAAGAAGTAATATGAGAAAAGATGACAGCAAAATATAGCGGAAAGTCAAAATCCTATCATCCATAAATATCAGTAATATTTGGGAAGTTAACATCAGCATGTGATTTAATTTCATGACAATAAAAACATAGAGGATGAGAGAAGGAAACTGAGAAGGGAGTGAAAGTGTTCTAGGAACCTTGTTGGATTTCAGAGAGGAATGAGGTATTAATTTTAGAGTTTGTTAGAAAGATCTAAATTAAGATTTCATGTTACTTGTTGTATTTTCATAATAATAAAAAAATTCTAACAAGTACTTTTTATGTTACTCATTTTAAAAAACAACAATAAAACTCGAAAGCAATTATGGCATAAATTAACACTAACTCTGCTGAGCACGGTGGCCCAAGCCTATAATCCCAGTGACTGGGGAGGCTGAGGCAGGAGGATGACAAGTTCAAGGCCGTCCTCAGTTATTTAGGGAGGCCCCTCAGCAATTGAGCGAGACATTGTTACAAAAATAAAAAAGTAAAAATGGCTGGAGATGTGGCTCAGTTATAAATTTCCCCTGGGTTCAAGCTCTAGTTAGAAAACAAAACAAAACAAAACAAGAAAACAATAATTCTGAGTCTTGAGAACATGGATGACTGACATTCTTTGTATTTTAAATAAGATTTTGCCAAATTTAAAAGGGAAAAAGGAGGAGAGGCTGAGAGAAAAAGAAAGAGAGAAAGAGAGAGAGCCCAATAGTAAGGCAAAGTGCTCAGATTTGAGATAAAATTTCATCACTCTGTAAATATTCTGAGACTAAAACAAATAAGAAAATGGTGGCCCCGTTTAGAACCACTTGCAGGGAACAAATCCTCATGAAAATCAATCAATAAAGACGCTTCTTCAAACAAAAAATTGGTAATTCCATGAGTAAAAATTTTAAATTTTCCTCAGATGGTGACAAGGAAATAATGCAGCAACCTCGCAGACAGAGCTGCGGCTGAGATTAGAGGGATCTACAACAAACACTGTCCAGTTCCTCCAACCCTCTGGCTAGGGACTCCCTCATGAGCTGTCAAGAGATCTATTGCTCCACATGATGATTAACCAGAGCTAATAACATATTCTATTCTTGAAAATTATTGCTAAACAGACAGATTTTATGTGTTCTCATTGACAACAACAGAAAAACGTTAAACACTGTGGTTTGGACATGGTTTGTCCCCCAGAGGTTCATGGGGACTCAGTTAACACATGTCTCACTCAGCATGGATCAGGTCTGGTAGGGCTGGATTAGCTTCTGCAAGAGTGAGTTCTTATAAAAAGAAGGAGGTGGGCCTCCTCCACTGCCTCTTCCTTCCTATTTCACCATGTGATGCCTTCCACACAGGCGCCCACCATTTCAATGCCTGACCCTAGTGAAGGCCTCAGGGTAGATGGCATTGGAATGGTGGGAGCCTGTGTGGAAGGGATCACATGGTGAAAAAGGAACTAAATGGCCATATGCTATTGAACCTCCAGAGCTGTGAACTAAATAAACCTCTCTTTGTATAAAGTACCCAGCTTGGAGTTTTTTGTTATAGTAACACAAAAAGAACTAAGAAAATAAGTATCTGAGTTAATGCACATACCAATTAGCTTGATTCAACCATTCTACAATGTATGTACATATCTCAAGCAATGCTGCATATCTTAAATATTTTAAAAATTTTAGTAGTTATTTAAAAAGAAAGGAAGGGAAGAAGGGGAAAAGGAAGAAGAAAGGAAAGAAAGAAGGAAGGGAAGGAGGAAGGAAGAGAAAAGAAAGAAGGAAGAAGAAGAGAGAAAAAAGAAAGAAAGGAAAGAAAGAAAGAAAGAAAGAAA
>JAJEJO010000353.1:24181-137172 GCA_020662805.1 Glaucomys volans | reverse complement strand
AAAGAAAAGAAAAGAAAAGAAAAGAAAAGAAAAGAAAAGAAAAGAAAGGAAAGGAAAGAATTGTAATAGGCAGCAATCTCAACACAAGCATTCCTAGGGTTCTACTCTAAAATGTGATGCTTGTTACCTAAGTTGTTACCTAAGTTCAAGTTCTCAGTTATAGCCAGTCTTATACAATGAGAACTTCATTCTTCTGGATGCTTTTATCATCTTCATAGTATCTCAGGCTGAGAGGTCTCTCCAGGTGTTCCTCTAGAGTCTACAGGGTGAATTCTCCTTAACTGTTCACTTGAGATTCTGGCGTCCAGGGTAGGTAGCCCATAAGTGGGTTAACGCAACCATTCTCATCTAGCAGATGGTTTCTGAGCTGAGGCAGGTGGTGCGCACATGCAGGACACAGACTGGCCTTCCTGGGTTTACCGCGCACACTGCACTGACATCTCTTGGTCCTTGAAAAACGTTTACATGGTTGAGAAATGGCTTTCAAGACTGAATATACAAAAAAAAAATACTGAATATAATTTGCATAATTATCTGTGTGAAATGCATTTTACATATGAAAATCCCAACATAAGCTATTGAATTTTCACAGAAGTTTTCAGAGTATAGTTATACTGGTGATCTTTCTTGAGTTTCATAAGGGCTGTGAGGAAGATGTGGCTGTTCCTAGCTCTTAGACTGCAAAGGATGTTTGCAGGGCCAGTCACCATCAAACCTGACCACTTTTGTCATCTGTTAAATACTTTGAGATTGGGCTTACTATGTCCCTCCCCAGGTTTTCCTCTTATGTGGTCAGGATGCACTTGACTAAGGCTCTCTGTATGTCTCGTGTCCTCCACTAGAACCTAGGTTAGAGGACAGCCTGACCCAGGGCTGGCACACGGGTTTTTACAAAGACTCCCTAGCTTCCTTTGGCCATGGAGGAAGCAGAATGAGAAAGGCAAACCTTAGAAAGAATGGATGTTGTATTGGTAGACGGAAGTAAACCTCATGAATAAAGAATATGTGATTTTCTTCCTTGATTCTATAGCCCTGTTCTATATCTAAGGTTGCATAAATGGAAAGGACACTTTTGTTTTTGGCATTTTCTATTTAATCTTTTTTTATGTAAGTGGGAATTTTACATTTTCCATTCTTGGAAAAAAACTTGGGTTATTTCATTTTTTGAGCTCTGGAGGACAAATACAAATATTTTGGAGAATTTCAAATTATGGGAGATTTTTAAAATTCAAATTTTATATACCTTTGAACATATTTAACCCTGAATTTATTGCACCTACGTAAGTGTTGTGTTTATAAAAACAATCATACTCATAGCTATTAATTTTTAATTTTCAAAGGAGTCTGTATATTAGGCCTTTCTATTCCTATGATATGCTTTAGGCACTAGGGAGGACAGTCTTCTGTAAGCTTTAAGGGACTGGGAAATTGAGGCTCACCAAGTTTGTCACTTGTTCAGAGACACATGACAGATATGTGCTTCAAATGATCCTACTACAATATGCTTTCCTCTGAGCAATTACCTTGTGAAATAATTTACAAAATGTTACAGGTCAATAAACAAAAATGGAGGCTAAGAATGAGTAACTTTCAGCCATTGTCATACAGGGGAGCCCTCTGTTCTTAGTCTATGATCACTACCATTTTCCACAACTTTGACACTAGCCTCTGAATCTCAACTCCAACTGGTCACTGAGCAAGCAAGTCACTACTTGACTAGCATGTTCCCTCCAGCTATCCTGCATGGCCCCCAGGGGAACCCAACTTGGCACTGTTCTGGAAAATAGGCATTGGCAACCACTCTAAAGAGAAGGGCACCGAGATCCAGGAAGGCTAAAGGTCTTGCTGAAGACACACCCTGGGGAATGACAGAGTTGACATTGGAAACCAGGTGTCTGTCCATCTGAAGCTCATATGCAGCCTACTCATTTGGAGCTGAGTGGGAAGAAATAGAGAAACATGGGTAAGGCCATCGTGAGGGGAAACCTAGATTCTTCTCTCTGAAGACAATGGGTTTGAAGTAAACATTTTTTTTTTTCAGGGTTAGGGGGAGCTGGAAGAGATGGAGTTAAATATCAGGTGAGGTATCCAGGGAAAAGGGTAAAAATAGCTACTTTATAGGCATGTCAAAGGTAATTATGCACTAGTATCTATTTCTCTACTTAACAGCACACTATTAGGCAGATTGTTAAATATTATCCTATTAAAACCAAAGAGTCACTCTGAAGGAATGAAGTTTTATACATTTTCTTGTTCCCATAAGTGACCAGGAAGTTTATAAATTGTTCATTGCTCACTGAAAATTGCCAAAGGGAAAGACACAGAACAATTTTTCACTTTTTATTTGGAAATTAACTTGGAGCTAAAATGAATAAACAATGAAATCCACTTACTTCAGATTAACTTGGAGGTTAGAGCAGTAAGCATGTGGGAGGTCACTGGCCCATCCCCTGCCTTGGCAAGGACCTGGCTAACCAGATTCAGGTCTTCTTACTGTAGCAGCCCTCAGCTAGGAGTGATTTTTGCACCCCGTCCACCCCCAGGTGACATCTGGCAACATGTAAAGCCATTTTCAGTTGGATTGTCACAACGGAAGTGTGCTAGTGTCATCTAGTGGGTAGAGGCCAGAGGTGCTGCTACACACCTGATGATGGACAGGACATTCCTCTATAAGGAAGAATGATCCAGCCCCAAATACTAACATTGCCAAGGCTAAGAAAGCCAGCCTCACTGAAAGGAAAACAAACACATCAGTCAGGAGATCACCCTTGGAGAGGATGAGCAGTCCATAGTGACTGGAAGTCTATTATGTTCCAGCTATGATAGATAAAGTTTGTAGAGAAGATGGCCAGGCTAACATCAGGCCTAAAATCAATATGCATCTTAGCACATGTGCTTCAGCCTGACCCCTGATCAACTTGCATGAAACCTAACCCAAGTAAATCACTCCTCTTCAACATGGCGGGCAGCTCCCTAATCCCACTTCCAATGCACAGGCAATACTGTTGTGCATAACATGTATCTTTAAAAATAATGACATTCTGGCCAGAGAGCCCCAATCACTTTCTATTGCAGGAAATTAATAACTTCTAGGAGCAGCTGTTCTAACCACTAAGTTTAAGAAATGATATTGCAGTATTAAACTGAAGATTACTATATTTGAGGAAAATAATCTCTTTAAGATTGTCCATTCTCTGGTTTTAATGAGAAAACTGCCAATTTGGAGGTTGATGACATAAGAACTGATTGCTTCTCATGTTCTCCACATTGGTTTAAAAAGTTGTTTCAGGATTTACGACATGTCTAGCAATTCTGATCCCAGGCTCAGAAATTTAGGGAAACGAAGGCATGATACTTATGAGCGGTAGACTCTGGGGTTAAGGCATGGGGTTGGAAGACAGTCTCATTGAGCCTTCTTGGCCACGCCCTTGGATGGGCAGATAGAGGCCCTGGGGCACCAGGCCAGGGCAAAGAGTTGAAGCTGCTCTGATGATCCTTCTTTAAAACCAAAAGCCCATTACTACAGTCTGAGCCATGGATTCCTCAACTTTAAATAGGGGCAATAAACCTCTTTTATAAGAACATTATAATAAGATCACATGTGGAAACAACACAGGCCAGGACCTTCCATCAGGGATACTACCTGGATGTCAGGAGGATGAAGAGGCCTCTGGGCCTTGGCTCAACCCATTCAGCTCAGCAGTTGACAACAAGTAGAATATCCAGCCAAATCTGACTTGAGTCCTCTAAATTCCCTCTAGTTTCGTGGTCAGTTGACTGTCCATGTCCGCCATTAGCCTAGCAACCCGCCCCCCATCCCGAGGCCTTATGTGTCCTGAGGTCTTGGCAGCTAGCAGAGAGCCTGTGTGCAGCAAATTGCAAAATTATAATGCAAATCAAGATTTCTGTTGCTGTTGTCGTTGTCTTTTTCTGGCTGGACTCTTCTCAGGATTTGGTATTCACCACCATACCCTGATTTACAATCTAAGGAGAAAGGGCTCCTTAGAGTCCAGTGATAGAGTGAGCATGCACATGGCCCAGGTTCCATCCCCAGCACTGCTAAAAGGATTTTGAAAAATAACAATAAATTAGTAAACTCTCAGGAGGAAATGACTTGTGACTCTGTGATTACCTATCTCACTGGGTCCCTGATAGGCTTCCAGTTTCTGCCAGCTTCTAACATCTGGTACCTGACCTCTCCCTTTCAGGATCCAGTTTCCCAATTTCTGAAGACCCTTTTCTGGTCTTGCAAAATGTTTCTGCACCTTTTACTGGAACATGTTTGGAGTATAGTTTGTAGAAATATAAACTGTCAAACCTAGGGGGAAAACCCAACCTCACAAGCATCTGGGCCCAGGTTGTTTAACTTTCTGTGGGTCTCAGACCTCTTTGAGAGTCTGATGAAATCTGTGAATGCTCCACCAGAGTGATATACCAACAGGCACAATTCTGTGTACTATTTCGGGGGCTTCCTGGCTTTCCTAAAGCTCCTCGGAGGCTTTAGAATAAGAACCTTTGATCCACATTGATAAAGGGGGGTCCAGAGAGGGAAAACTTTGCTCAAGATTCCTACTAAATCTGAGTAAAACTTCAGTTCTCTTTGACCACTCTGCCATTACTGTCTCACATGTGCACACAGATAACATTATGATCTCTAAGCATTTCTTGTGTCTATTTTCTTGCACAACTCCGTAAACTCAGTTGAATTTGTATTTTTATCATCACCTGAAATATATGGAGACCATATATGACTCTATATTTATATAAAACAAAATCCAAAGAGCCTATATATAAGACTATTTATATTTGTATAAAATAAAATCCAAACAGTTAAGTGACAGTTCAATTTAGACTCTAAATCTGACTGTCCTGATTCAAATCCATTTCCTCTCCACCACCCCACATGCTAGGCAAAGGAAAATATATGCAGAAAGCAGAACTACAGGAACAATGCAGAAAGCTAATTAATCCTGTCAAGGAAGTGTCTAGAAAAGCTTCTTGAGACTTGAATGGAATGGTAGAAAGGACAAGGAAGAGTTTTTCTGCCAGGGGCAATAGCATGGGCAATGTGATTGCTGCCACAGTGGGGACATAAAGATGTGATGTCATCACAGTCATTTGGAGGTGTGTAGATGAGTAGGTCCCCCAGAATCATCACATTTCTCTCACATTGGAGAGTGCTACCGTCAACACTATGGTTGATTCTCTGCAATATCTATGTATATATATGTGTGTGTGTTTGTGTGTATATGTATATGTAGCTAACCAGTTTCTTACCTATAATCTTAATCCTTTTGAATAGTTATTTAAACATGCAAACAGTTCTCTTTGACTTAAGTGGGAAGCCACTGGACTGTGACTTCTTTGGAAAAGGCAAGTTAGGACAGTACTTAAAAGGATGACATCTTCAGTCAGATCCCTGGGTTCAAATCCTGGTTCGGCCTTTCATCAGTTGCATGACTTCTGGCAATCTGCTCCACCTTTCTGTTTCTCAATTTTCTCATTTGTGAAAGGAAAGCATTGATAGAACCTACATTCATCATATCTGCTATAATCAGATTATTCAGTTCATGTAAAATTATAGAATAACACCTGACACTTTGGTGGGCATCAACAAAGTTGTTATTCTTGTTGTCTTGCGTTTAAAGATGAGACACTTAGCAACTATACCCAATGGAATTTTTGACAAACTAGATGTAAAAGGGAACTTAGAAGTCATTTGGGTCCAATCTCCTACTGTTCTTTAGGATTGATTGGCTAAAAAAAATATATATATGTATATATATACATATATATGTATATATACACATATATGATACATATGTGTGTGTGTGTGTGTGTGTGTGTGTGTGTGTATATATATATATAGAGAGAGAGAGAGAGAGTAAGGGGAATCCCTAACCCTAGCCTTTAGTCACATTAGCTCAGGTGGAGAGACCACATTGAAAGGCTCCAAAACTATGAAGATATGTATATATATATATATATATATATATATAGAGAGAGAGAGAGAGAGAGAGAGAGAGAGCCCAGACCTGCTTTCCTTCAGGCCTTCTTTCCAGATCCAGTCTTGAAGGGCCTGTGAGCCCCAATAAGAGAAACGTCCAGCCCCCTTTTCCCCAAATTCTTGACTCTTACAAATTATGAGATATAATGAGTATTAATATTTCATGCCCTTATGTTTTGTGATGATTTTGTTATACATTCAGAGATAACTAGAATGGATTTCATTTCTCAATTAAAATCTTTCTTCCTTTTCCCAGGCCCCGGAGAAAGTTGGGGAGATGGTGTTAAAATCACCACCTCTTTCTAGATCCTTTGCACACTAGGGGGAGGAAGAAGGCAGCTTTATCTTATCAGACATCATATGTCTCATTCTCCAGTGCCCCAGGAAGGAAAACACATACACAAAATTCTGCTTGCTTTAAATGTAATGCAACTGAATTATTGTATGCCACTGGGGAAAAGTGGTGCCATGTGACACTGAAACAAAGGTGGTGTGCCTGACCTAAAGAGCAGTGGGTCTTCTGGTCCTCTGCTGGGACATGGACTGGGACTGATTCTCGTGGTGCCCGCTCTCCCACAGTTTGTCCAGAGGTCTCAGGGAAGGATCTGATGGTGACTGTGCACTGCATTCCACTTCAGCCCCCTTCCCAGTTTGACAAGCTTGGAGGAGGCAGCACATAACCAGTACAGGAAATGCAAGACATCTGTACCGGAGCCTGGGAACACATTTTCCCCAGTCCCCTTGCTGGTGTGGTCCTGGCATGAAGCTGGACCTCTGGAGACATGAATTAAAGAAACAAGTCCGGTGGAGAACATGGGATTCCACTTCCATTCATCTTCCTTATTTTGCAAACACCGCATTCTGCAAATCCCATGCCAGTAAAGCTCTTGGATCAGCCTTCAAATTCTTC
The DNA here is from genome assembly GCA_020662805.1 of Glaucomys volans. Lineage (NCBI taxonomy): Eukaryota > Metazoa > Chordata > Mammalia > Rodentia > Sciuridae > Glaucomys > Glaucomys volans. The sequence continues at coordinate 130,255 of JAJEJO010000353.1, read as the reverse complement.
TGGATCCTTAAGGGAGGAGATGTCAGGGCTGGCCAAGAATCTAAGTGGAAACTGATGACAGAAGCTGACATTAATCAGCTACACAGTATGTTCTTCCCAGCAGGTTTCTTCCAATAAATCAAAGGCCAGCAAATCCGAGGGGTGTTTAGCCATGAGAGAGCAACTGTTTGCTGTTCTCTTCCCTTGCTAAAGATGATGAATTTAATGTTTAATTGAATCCAACACTGGTGGCCGTGGGAGTGCTTGCTGTAGGTGTGGAGTGCACAGACCCTGGGCAGTCACACGTCCTCACAGGCTGGGGACTTTGTCCAAGCAGCCCTCAGCGACACAAGGTCACCGTTCACATTGACGTTTCCTGGCCAAAGGGAGCCACCACCTTATCTGGTGATCTGAAAAAGACTTACTCTTTCAAGTTGGAATATGCTGACCCCTTTTGTGATCAAATAATTTCTTTTCCTTCCTGCAAGGACTAATTAAGATACATAAAGATATTAATGCATTAATGTCTGCTTAAAATCCAACAGGGACCAAACTCTTCTAACACGCCTACATGTGAGGGCCAAGGTGCTGGATTCAACGTGAGGGCAGTCTTGAGCTGGAGGACAGGTTCTCCCTATCTGAGCCATGCCACCTTAACGGACTCCTGTTTCTTCTCTAGGCCTCTTTGTCATCCCTAAAATGAGGATCAAAATTTGTATCTCTGATGTGTAATGAAGAAAAAGGAAGAAAGGCATGTAAAGGCAGGTCCGATGCTCCAAAGTACTGTTAACAACAAGAGTAGGATGACTATCATTTGTATCATAATAATAAAGTATTTACTAAGGTCTAAGAGAAACAGGAGTGGCTCCTAGAGCAGGATGTTCTGGGGAGGGGCATGAGAAATGCAAACCCCAGGGTCTCAACCATTTCCAATCCAAAACTCTTCTAGGACACACATCTTGATGGAGATAAGCTAATTATCTCCAAGGCAAAACTCATAACAGATCTACAATTGTTCCATAAATTATGAGGAAATTATGGAAATAATTCAGCTACTTAAAGCCAAGTGCATAGTCCAAGGTCAATTCCTTGGATAAGTAAGACAACAGTGTTCCCTGGGTGCGAATGATAACTTCACAGAGCTGTTGAAGACAGACCTAGCTAACATGCTAACATCAGCCCAACATTTTCAGCTTCCACCCTAAAAAGGTCTTGGCCTCAGTAAGAAAAGGAATATGAAGCTTCATACTTTGTATTTTTTAGGATTGCTGATCTAATTAATAAAGTCATAATTACTTATGCTTATGTAAGTATTTATCTGTATTTATAAGTATTACTTATGTTTATGCTTATACCAAGCAGTGCCATCTACTCCATCCATGGGTTATGCTTTAAATAATGACCTGGTGTAGTAAGGTCAGTGTTTGCTATCTATAGCAGCCCTAATGTGACATCAGAAGATTCCAGATCAATGGTAAGGCTGAAGGAGGCTTAAGATCTCCAGAGTGTTGGAGATCTGCAGCCCAAATTGTCGTTTAATGAGGAGAGGCTGGTATTAGCAGAAGGGAGTACATTCTCTCCCCATACCCAGTTGAGCATTGCTTATGTTGCAAAATCAGGATTCCATCATTTCCCAAATAATTCTCCATCCTCCTCAGAGAGGTCAGATCCTCAACAGACTTACACATCAAATTTGAGTAGATCAATTGCTGTGACCAGAAACCATGGCTGCCATTGAATTATGTGATAAGTCCCATTAATGGCACCATTGCAACCCACATGCATGGTTGACATTAAAAAGTACACAAGACACAAACTTGATTGCACTTGTCATAAGTTCCAAGGACACATTTAAGTACATTGTGAAGTAGAGGGACAACCATATCTTAGGAAATATTTTAATGCCTTGCTCAAAATCCTAACTTTGCTTCTCTGTTCTCTGATGATTCCTCCCCATATCATCCATTAATCTAAAACATATGTCTATTAGAGTTTGAGGTGTCCTTAGTCTTTTCTTACTAACCCATTCCAATATTAGCCAAATTTTCACAAGTTTGTATAAGAGACCTCACAGACCTAGATATCCAGCCCCTCTACTTATGGGTGATCTCCTGAAGTGGTAATGTCCTCTCGAAGACAGAATTGCTCCTATCAGGAATGTGAGGAACTTCCACTTTCTGAAAGGACAAATGAAGAAAGAGGATCATGAAGAAGAATCTAGAGGACATACAGATGTCAAAAAATAGCAACATGCAGGTTTACTTCTGAGTCAGGTAAATTTATGTAGTAGTGAATGAGGATGCCAAGTGAACAAACAGGTCCACATGTCCTCCTAAGAGAAAAGGCAGAGTTTAACAGGATGAAACTCAAATTCTGTCTCTTTTTACCCATCACTACCACCGCCACCACCATCATCATCATCATCATCATCACCACCACCATCATCATCATCTTAACGAAACTATCAGAAGAGGAGTTAAGATACTGGTAGAGACAAATTGTAACATGTAATGATTTAAGCAGAGAGGGTTAAGGAGGAACATTCAGGGATGATGTCAGGATTAGGGAAATAGGAAGATAGTAGAGATGTCAGAGAGAATCAAAGATATTTCTAGAAACAAGTCCTGGTGAGCCAAAGGGAAATTAAATGAATATGCTGATGTTTACTTTCCCTGCTTTTCAGAGGAAATTGAAGATGGTTTTGTGAAAGACAAGTGGGGAAAAGGTGAGTCTATAAACTATTATTCTCTCAAAGCTTTGATTTAAAACATTTGCTTTCAGATACACTAAGGATTTGATATCTAGCTGTTAAAATTTGCACAGTGAATTTTTTTCACAAATTATTTGAAGAAAATACCTTGAGAACTTGGAAACATGCCAAACAGAAAAAAAAAAAGTCCAGCATAAAGGGATTCTGCTGGAATTTTAGGGGCTATAAGCCAGAAACTTCCCTATTGAAGAGCTCTTCTCCTTCCTTGACCTCCCACTCTTTTTGGTCTGAGATGGCAGAATACTTGGCTCCAGGGGTTACAGAAAACAGATGTCCTAAGTCTTGACTTTAGAGTATCTTAGAAGTATGTTTAGTACTAGTTTGATTTTTCTCTTGGTGGGAAAGAGAGGGCAGGAAGGTCATGAGCAAAGTTTCACCCAGTCTTGAAATGTCGTCAAAAGGTAATGCTGGATGAGGGTAAGCTGATATGGGCAGAGGACCAAGAGTGGCCTCTCTGAGTAATTGGGAAACATTTTTGTTCAGGGACTACTTGGATATTCTGAAGATCTAGATTCAGACTGGGAAAGAGAAAGCGCTTGATGGAACTCAAGCTTGGTTCCCCTCCCACCACCCACTCCCCATCATCTGACGACATCGACATCCTCAATGGTCGGTGGATCACAGAGTCTGCCATTCAGCAACATGTCAAAATCCACTCTGCCCGTTGATATCTGACTGATCAAAACGCAGAGGTCCAGAGGGTTCCAGTGGTTGGAGCATATAGACATTTTCTTCATCCCCACTGAGTACAAGTCATGAGGCGTCTCTGAGCCACCAAAAGCAAAACAAATAAAGATGGGAGCATGATCTAGGAAAAAATGTGGAGCTATCCAATAACTGCAACTAGAAGAATTTTGAGGTTAGTAGTTCATTCCACTGCCTCTGGCTGGCCTCCACCCCTGGAGTGACTTTAGCCCCCAGGGTCACTGCAGTGTTGGGGAGGGGTGTGGAGCTGTACCCACTCTCTGGATCTCTGGCCACTGCAGGCAGCCTGGTTTGCAGAACAGAAGTCTAGCTGCAGAGCACATAATGGTCAACACTGAAAGAGCACCTGCAGGAAGGCAGGACATGGGAAGGAGGGACACACAGAACAGAGGGAGAGAAGGCAGAGCAGAGGAGAGCTGTCCACAGCAGGCAATGCTACAGAACAGGTTTCTGTGCATCTCCTTTCACCAGTACCTGTACACACTGCTTAGGCCCTTCATTGCCTTCTTGGGAGGCACAGTTTCTAAGAACTCAGTCTCCTTTCTCATTACACTCCCATGCAAACAGTCTCTGGCAATCTCACTTTATGAATTGGCATGTGGGGGCTGAGAAATGTTTGACTCTCTGGAGTCATGTAGATTGTAAGAGGAAAGAAGGACATTGCACCTCAATGTCCACAAGGACAGGAAGGGAGGAGTCCATCGTTCATCTAGAGATCTACCAAAGATGTTTCATGGGTCAGGACTCTCAGGGAGCAGCTGGGGAAAGAGAGACATGTGCTGAGAGGTCTGTGGCAAGGAACTTGGAGGAAAAGGCCAAGGAGACAAGTGGCGAAGGGGAAGAGGTGTGAAAGAAGGAAAACACCCGTCTGCAGCCGCAGCCTCCACGCCATCGTGTTTCACTTAGCAGACTGTGTCCTGGACGGATGGAGAAGATAAACAACACCCACACAGGCTGACTAAGGCCCCTGGGACGCATCTGTGTGGAGGGGAGCCACAAACGGATTCTCACCCAGGCCTTCCAGGGGGAGAGGGAAGCAGGATGCCTTTGATGCCACCGTGGGGAGTGGAGAGGGCAAGATGCAGGTGGGTATGGGCCAAACTCTGGGCAGAGATGGAGGAAAGCTGGAAAGAGCAACAGCTGTGGCAGGTGGCAGGTGTCTTTGCCTCATCAGTCCTTAGTCCTGAGGCCCCTGATTGGCCTCGCCTAAACCTCACATTCCTGAGTGAGTCAGTGTCATCATTGATTCCTGCTGTGCATTCACTGCACCCAAAAGGGAGGGACTATGGCTCAATTTAGACATCCCCCCCCCATGCATGAATTTGGCCTAGTGAGCACCCAGAGAGTTCTGCTCTTTGCAGCTGCTTGTACCCCTAGGATTGCATTAGCAACAGAACCCCTCAGGTTGCCATAATAAAGTGTTCATTCATCAAGTCAGTTGTTCACTCATTTCTTTGGGTATTCAAAGCACATTACTATGCAGCAGGCACCCTGCCTGACCTGAAAGGTGTCCAGACGTGCAGGTTCTAGTCTTCTTGCAGATGGCAGCCTGGTGGGGCAAGTGGGCAAGTCAGCAGATGGTTTCAACTTAGTGTGGCGGCAACAATGCGACTGAGACAAGCACTAGGCAGAGTTGCACTGAGCCAAGATGGAGCACAGGTGGAGGTGGGGGAGGGTCTGGGCAATGCAGGAGCCACCCAGGGGTGCCACAAACCTCTAGGAACCAGAATTCCAAAGATAACTCCCAATTACCCAGGGTGCAATCTTTGTCCTCGTGGCTCAGGATGGCTAATCATATCCCAGCCATCACTCCTTTACACCCTGACATAGGAATGAACATCAGACTGGGGGTATAGCTCAGTTGGTAGAGTGCTTGCCTTGCATGCACAAGGCCCTGGGTTCAATCCCCAGCACCATTAAAAAAAAAAGAAAGATCATCACACTCAATGGGCTTTATAACTACTTAATAGTTCAAGGAATTAAGAAGTATGTTCCTTCATACCTGTCTTCATCATTCTTCTTCCAAGTTCAGTGTCCTTTCAATGTCTTATTTTAACTATGAAGCTTTATGTTTGAGAAAAAATATATACTGTAGGCCCATCAACTTTCCTGCAACCCCCAAACACATGCACGTGCTCATGTGCACACACACACACACACACACACACACACACATTTGTTGAATTGTATGTAGGAACCAAGGAGACTGAGATCTCAAAGACACCATAAAAGGTTTTGAGTCAAGCCAGCTTGCACAGCGTTTAGTCTGTTGAGAACCCAGCCCCACCATGGGGGTGGGTGTCACTGCATGGAAGTTTCTGCAGCAGAGTTGATTGACAGGGGCAGGGCTGGTCCAACTTAAGACTGATCTACAGATTTATATTCTTTCTTCTTTTCCTGCCAGCGCATCTTTCTACTTGGAAAGAATAGGCCCACAGACTGGAAGGTTACATTACAGAAGTGCAGAATGTAGATCCAGGCACACGGAGGACTCAGCCAGGCGCTCGTAAAGCTGTGTGATGTGAGATAAGCCACTTCAATGGTGAGCCTGTTTCTTGTAAAAACAGATATGGTAATAATACCTGCCCCAAGGTTTTTATGAATATTAAATGCAAATAAGTCTGGCAGAGCCTTTCAATAAAAATGATAGTTTCCTTTCTTTTCCTTTAAAGGGGTTTTCTCTTCCAAAACATTTGCAATCCTCGGAAATAAGGGCTCCATTTCAAAAAGAAGAAAGGAAAGCAACTTAACCACCAAAACTCTGTACGGGCCTCAGTTTGAGGATGCCTCTCTAACAGCTCAAATTTCTTTCTCTCTTGGCTGACAGAATTGGAGGCAAGAGCCTGATACTTATCTCCTTCCATCTGTTTCTCTGAGCAAACTCATTATAATGGACGTGTCTATTCCAAAACAGTGGCCCCTTCTATACAAGTGTTCAAAACATTCCTCTACATTTCCTAGTACTTTGCTGCAGGCTCCAACTGGTACATCAAGAGGTGCTGAGAAGACCATTTCTTCCTGACATCTCTGCTGGAAGGGGGTCCCAGAGGAGGGCAGAGCTGACACAGACTCAGGGGTGGGAATGTGGCCTACAGAGACTTTCCTTATTCCCTGAGTCACCAGAGTTCCCTTGGATGCTTCTCTGAGCACGCCCCTCACTTGAGCCAGGATTGCTGCTTCTGTGATCCCCAAACACAGTCTTTTCCCATATTTGGGGTTCTAGTCCATCCCTTGTTCTTTTTCCCCATCTTTCCTTGTTGAAGTCTGACAGCTGATTCAAATGCCTTCTTCTAATTTGCTCTGACTCCTTGACTGCCTAACTACATTCCTGTCCCTTGGAGCCATAACAGCCCTTTCTTGACTGACCCCCATGAGTACATGGGTCACTTGCTCCCTGATATTCGAGTTCTTGGTATCTACAACTGAGACACCAGGTGCCTTGCAGGTTCCTCTCCCTCTGGGTCAGAAGGAGGGGGAGAGAGAACTCTTGGTGGGAATATGGGCTTGGGCCTCTGCTTCTTCCTTTCTTGTGGAAGAGGCTATATTAGTTGAGACTTGTTTCCAGAACAGCAAGGTTTTGTAAATGAAATTTTCTGCTGAGCTATTCTTTGTCCAATATTTAAGTGAACATTTTTTTTTTTGCACAAATAACCCCTTCTATGTGACAAAGGGTACCAAATTCACTCCCACTCAGAATCCTGCTTCTGTAACTGCCATTCCTCACTCCTCCCTCCAACTCCAAGCTTAGGCTGTGCTGTGCTCCAAGAGTGGAGGACAGCAGCAGGTCAGGTCCCTTGGAAATACCAGACAGGCTGAAGTCCTGAGCACTGCTCCCTGGGGAAATGTCACCTTCTGCACAGGCATAGCCAACATCTGATGAAAGAGAGCTCATGGGTTCAGCCTTCCTCTGACACTCTGCTTCCTAGGAACTTGCATTCCCATGGGCCTTAATCTATACTTAGAAATGAGTGCTAATAATTGAACATTTGTATAGATCCAAAATTCATTATTTGAAGCCCTAATTTCCTGGAGGCTGATAGACATCCCTATCTCAAATGGCTCCTAGCGAATGATATGCAGTGAAGGTCTCAGTCTGAAAGCTTGCGTCTCCTGGTTGTGGTCACCCAAACTTCATTTCAGGATAGGAATCTGATATTTTGGGCTCTAGGACTGAAACAGTAAGTTCCTAGGAAAGGGTCTTATACTAAACTGAGCTTGCAGGGTGTTTTTTTTTCTGAAACATTTACTATTTCATATATTTTCTCTAATTGTTCTTACTGAGAAACAAATAAAACCATATGCATGGCTCCATGATAAATCTGTAATGTAAACAGAACAACCTAGCGTAATAAATATCATCACCCCCATTTCACAGATAAAGAAACCAAGGCTTGGAGGAGGGACTTTTCAGTGGGTGAGAACTGAAAGGTCAGTGTAAGTTTGTCTACATTCTAGACCCTTTTTACTTCCAGAGTGACTCATTTCTGATTGGCCATTCTGAGTGCTGAAATATCTACAGACACCTGATTTGCATGCTGAATCCACCAAACGATTTCCCCAACTCATTTTAAAATGACATCCAAACACCATAGATGCCCAGCTTCATACTTACCTAATGATATGTTTCTACTTATTTTTCTTTAGATTGATCTAATATGATCACTTTTTCTTCGACTTTCCACTATACCACACAAACTCTTCATTAACTCATCTGTCATACTTGCAGAATTAGGACATTCCACACCATAAGATCTTTCCTTCAGAGCAGGGGTCATGACTTAGTCACTGGTGGCAACACCACCCTCAGACCCAGGCAGGGTGCCTCCTGCAGGCCCCGCACATAGGTAGCCTCATCCTTTGGAGCAGATTTCTGGGAAATTTCTAATTTCTCCTCCAGTGCAAAGACCTTTTGGAGCCAGCAGGTCCATTTGGGTGGGTAACTTTGTTCTGGGACTGTTTGCCAGGCCCTGGTTCTAGGATTCTGGTAGGGGAGCCTGGAGAAAGGATGGCTTCCACTGCTCAATGTCAGACTTTGTTCATGGAATGGCATGATATGGGTTGACAAATGCTGTAGACAGACTGATTTTGGTAACTCAAGCAGTTTATATACCTGCCCACCTGAGGGTGACCCTGTTCACATTATCTCCATCTCCCAGACATAACATATTTGCTCAGTACCTACTTACTAAATCAATGAATGAATGCATAAATGGTCTATGATACTTGAAAGTATATTAAATGGTAACATTTCAGTTTTTTTTTCCTAATAGTGGAGTTGGAATCACTTACTAGTGATTCTCCAAAGACAAACTGTGTAAGGTTCCAGTAATTAGGCTCAGAGACAAGTTGATTACTGATATTAATTGATAACAATAGCTTCATAAAAAAAGTCCATGCATTCCTGCAGAGGTAGCTAAATTCTCTGGACTTTGGATATCAATGATCTTTTACAAACACAATAAATATGCCTATAGTCTTCAGTCATGAGAAACCTGGCATCTGTTTTTAAGTGTCCTCCTCTGTGCCTACATGGTATCATAGTGTCATCAGGGAAGGCCAGCACAGTACCAAGTAAATTGAAAACAAGCAAAAAAAAAAAAAAAAAACAGTGGATTTATCTCAATTTGTTCAGGGATAAATAGGCATTGTTTTATTATTTCAACATTGATATTGAAAAATGACCTCTGGTTGGTGGACACTCAGACCCCAGGAGAGAAGAAGAAAATGAACTTTGTGTGCTGAAGGCTGAAGCCACGAAGTCTTGGCCAGGATGTGTGATTGGCCAGTGTGCTATGTTTTGAGTGAGGACTGACAAGAGCCTTATGTGAAACCACTCCATGATTCTGGGGAAGATGCCTCCCTCATTTCTTGCTACATGATTTCCAAGGAAATTGGGCCTCTTTCTTAAAAATAACAGGCCTCATATGAAATACAGATTTATTGGGACTCAGTGAAGTTATTTATTGTCTTGGGTATATGGCTTTAATAACCTGTTCTCCAAGAAGGTGTCTGAAGAAGGAAGGTCCCCTGGCTAAGGGCCAGCCAATTACACACCATGATAGAGGGGAAGGCCTCCTGTTCCTCTCCTCCGGACAGCTCATCCTTGCAAATGTCCTGAGAAACTAGTATATGTGCAGCACTGCATTGGTACCAAGTGCATACACATAAGACAAGACATAGGTCTAACCTTAAGGTTTTAGAATCTAATTGCTATAACACAAGAACGTCATGAATCATTTAAATGGATATTTAATTCACACTGTAAGATTCAATTCCCAGTAGACTGAGACCCTCAGAAAAGTCTGAATGGAGACAGAGAATTTTGAGTAGGGCCTTGAATATTAGATTTGCTTGTTTGGAGTTGAGATTTGAGGAAGTCATTTAACCAATAAGAGAGAAAGAACAGAAATGAGAGAGTTTGAGTGATTTAAGGACAAAAACAGGTCAGGGCAGGTTACAGGGTAGGGATGTGGAGTAGACCCCAAGGATTTGCTGATGTTATTCTGCTCATTATTACTGTTTAAATAACTGGTCAGTTAAAGCAGGCTACATCTTTCTTGATAGCTCTTGAGACTATGTCTCAACAATATCATAATTTTCTCCACCCTCAGCATGTGTGTGTGTGCACCATTTACATCATGTGTGAGTGCCCACATGTAAACAGCAAGTGTCTGATGTGGGATGTGCATGTGAGGGCGCAGTGGGATACCTTGGCATGGTATGTGGCATGGCGTGTGTTGTGTGTGAGTGTATGCACTTTAGTTGGAGGGATGTCAGCTATACTGAACAAAAATGTAGCAAAATCTTTCATGTTTCCAAGCCCCACCGGTAGATTTCTTAGGGCAGCACAGTGTATGGGAGAAGGACCAGAGCCACAACACGCTCCCACTCAGGAGACACCTTTCCCTTATGGAAAGACCATTTGGGAGACAGGGAGGGGAAAAACAAGCCCCAGGGAATTGCAGTAAGTAAGTAAGGCCAGGGGGGATGCAAGCTCCATCCTGTATTGAGAAAAAGATGCCCCCATTGGTTGGAGGCTTAGGGGAAGAGATGTAAAATTCCTAACTGTGTCAGTTGAATAGGATTTTAGAGCTAAGGTGAAGGAAGAGGTCTACAGGCTGAGGTATGGCATGAACAGCATGAGTTGAGGTACAGAGGTTGGCAGTGAGTGTGGAGGTGCCTCAGGATGATTAGGGCCACAGGAGCACACAGGTGCATGTAGCAGAGGTAGATTAGAGCAGCTGGTGGGATGACAAGGACAATTCAGGCTTAGCTTCTGGAAGTCTCTTTGGGATTTTCCATTGGAGGAATGGCTGTTGTCCTTTGATGTGTGTGTCCTGGCAGGGCAGGTGCAATTGCTTGTAGGCAAATTAGGAGGGGATTATGATATATAAACCAGGCTATCTAATTAGATGTGGGGTTGATTCATTTTCCTACTGTTATTCCTAAACCCTTAGCAAGTCTGCATTTAAATCTTGAATATCAGCTGTGCTTTTTCCAAGTAAAGAAGAATGTTTTAGTTGGGACCATTCTGTTAACAAGTAACAGAAATCAAACTCACTGCACAACTGAGAAATAAGGACAGAGTTGTAGGCCCTGCAGGGTCAAGTCTTTACAAGAGTTACTGAGTCTTTCTTTCTTCCCATAACTTGGCCTTTTATTTCTTTTCTTTTTTCCAATTTTATATTTATATATCTACTTAACTTATTTTCCAGTAATGTGTTTCTTTCATATGACTGAAGAGGAGGATGGTAGGAGCTCACTTTTTTTTGCACATGACATCTGAAAAGAGTAAATTCCTATCCCAGAGATAGTAAATCAACTCTGAGGAACAACGCTGATCTACAGATCTGAGTGATGTGTTTATCCTTGAACTAGTTGCCGTTGCCAAAGGAGAGCATACTCTGACCAACTGTGTCACTGGATCAAGTGATGAGTGAGGTAGGGCTCCTGGAATGTCCCACCAGACCAGTGGTTCCCCACATGACAGGCAGCAGTGCTGTTCCAGACAAGGAAGAACAAATTCTGAATCAGTATAAATAAGAGATGACTGGGACAAAGTGTCTTTTATTGTTTTGATACTTGGGCCAAAGCATCAAGGGAAAATAGGAAATGCTATTCAAAATAACATCCATGGAGAAGCAATGCTTAACTTTATTTTTTCAAGGAATCAGTTCTCTTATGCTATATGATGATTATCAATGGATTGGACAGATAAAACTGAACTATTAGATACTTTTGGTCTCTGAATTTTACTTGGACCACTGTATAATCCTCCCTTTATCAAGCTGACACTAGATTTCATGTATTTTTTATTATCAACCTCAGATCTACATTATCATTAGTATAATCTTTATACTGCCAGGCCCATCTAAAACCTTTTATACTGAAGGGTAAATAAACCGGGAAAGAGCAATGGGAGTTAGTAGGAATAATGCTAGGATACATGTATTTCCATTTATGCAGGATGCTGTTGGATGTTGAGTTTTCTCTGTGTTAAGATTTCTGATTACTGATTTAGATACATCAATGTTTCCAGGGAAATTAGGTTTTTATTCTTTCTTCAAAAAATTTTGAAGTAATATTTTAGTAGACATTTCAGAATGAATTTACATATAAAGTTATGCATACAGTCTGATGCTGATGTTACTTGCAATCATCTCTAGTAAGTTTGTATTTTGTGGTGCTGAGAATCAAACTCAAGTCCCTGCCCATCTTACACATGCTTGGCATGAACTCTACCACTGAGAGTAGTGGTTTTGAAAGTATAGTTACTAAAGAGATTATAGCATTGACAGAAAGAGAGACACGTTCACTAATGGATTAGCATGGAGAGCCCAGGAATAGATTCAGGCACAGATTCAGATTAATCTGTGACTAAGATGGCACCACAAAACAGTGATGAACTTCTTATTGGTTTGTGTTGGAACAATCAGATATCCATACAGAGAAGACTTGAAGTGGTGCTAAGAAAGAAATGCATACTTGCAAATATGTACACTGACAAGGAAGGGAGATCTCACATCGGAAACATAATGTTACATGTTAAAAAAATAAAAAGAGAACATATTCAAACAATATCCATAGTGAGAAGAACGGAAGTAATAAAATGTGGTGTATATATACGATGAAGTATTACTCAACTTTAAAGAAGAATGAAATTATGGCATTTGCCCATAAACAGATGGAGCTGGAGAATATCACACTAAGGGAAATAAGCCAAACCCCAAAAAACCAAAGGCTGAATGTTTTGTTTAATATGCAAATGCTAATGTACAATAGGGCAGTGGGTGCACTAGGGAAGAATAGAGTTACTTTATATTGGGTAGAGGAGAGTGAAGGGAGGGGAAGGGGCATGGGGGTAGAAAGGATAGTTGAGTGAAACAGATACTATTACCTCATGTACATATATGACTGCATGACCAATGTGATCCTACGATATGTACAATCAGAAAAATGAGAAACTACACTCCATTTATGTATGATATATCAAAATGCATAAATGCATTCTACTGTCATGTACAACTAATTAGAACAAATAAAAAATGTAAGACAAAGACTAGAGAACAGAAAAATAAAATGGAGAATAGGAAAAAAACCCAGAAAATCCATGCAATCAAAGTTGTTCTTTGAAAAGATCAACAAAATTGACAATGTACAATAAGTATGCAATACATAAATACAAATAAAACAAATTAGAAATATATAATAAATAGATATAAATAAATAAATTATTCCCTGACTCCCAAATTAACAACTAGGGGTTGTAATTTTTAAAATAATTTTGATGCTATTGTGTGCATGCAGTGACTAACTGGCCCATCTCTTGGAAGATTAATGATGAGAGAATGTGCTTCATGCTTAGTCAGCATACAAACACAGTTTTAGACATAAATCATGAGTGCTTTCTGAGAGATGTTCCAGTTCTTCGTGCATAATTCCATAAGCACTTTCCCTGGTAGGCCAAGAAGTAACTCATCAATTTTGGACAAAGATTGAGTCATGGCAGGAATCACTGGCAACTCCTTTGCTACTTCCCGTAGCATCCTGACAAGACTTTCCCTTCCTGGGGTGGGGAAGTCTCAAGCATAAGCCAAGTTAGGTGACCCTGGGATGGATGCCTCTTTGTTATTCTCTTTACAAATAGGGTCCTCCATGGGTCACAGTACCTAGACTGCACCTGTCAGTACATCTTCTATTGATTTGAGGATAGGACTTCCTGGCCTGAGCCATCACTAAACTGAAACTCTTCAAAACCAGAAATATGTTTAATTTTTCCCTTTATTTCAAGTGACATTGAGTAGGTATCAATACATGTTTTTAAACAAATGAGTGAGTTAGTGAAATATAGAGCCACCTGTACCCGATAACAAACTTCCCTTTCCTGTCCATCATTTGTACATTTCTTAAATAAGAAGTATTAAAATGAACATGCTAAATTCTAGGAAGACCTTTTATGAATGAAGTAGGTCGGTGTGCTTTTTAGCACAAACTGTTCCCTCAAATATTCTAATATGTCTTTAATTAAATGCATATCATGAATGATGAGTCTTTAAAATAATCAGATACTTTCCTTATGGCGAAAAAATTTAAAAAATTGTAACAAATAAAATCAGTGTTGAACGGGTAAGGCCCTGCTACATGTTTCTAGCCAGTCATCCATGGTACTCTCCAAGCCTCAACTTGACCAGGATTTTACAATACCCCTGTCAGGTTTAACCAGCAGTGTGTGTACCTAGATCACAAACCCCACCCACGCTGATCCTAGATGATTTACTACTTCAAATGCTTTTTCCCTATTGAAAAAATTATATTCAGTCTTTGTCATTTAGTACAATGGTGGTTTCCAAGTGGTATGGCCAAGGTTTGCCATAAATATAGCAAGTTTTAGAGAATATCTTAGGCAAATGTTTTGAATATTCCCTGCAGGAACATAGTTCTCCAAGAAGAGTGCTTTGGGTACTGACTCCTAGCAATATAAACCAGTTCTTCCCCAGAGGCCACCCCCTTGCAATAACAAGGAGGTTTCATGTAACGTGATCTAGCTCAACACCAGGGTTTTCAGCAGTGTATCTGGGTTGTTATTGAATTATCAAAAATGTATATATTGGTCTCGCTAAAAGATATTTTGAGCAAGTACATGGAAGGTAGATTGCTGATTTAACAGACCCCAAATCAGTGCCCATGTTATGATCTCAGACCAGTTAAGAACCTTCCTTAGAATGTCTGGGAATTATTCAGCCTGCAGTGCATGAGGGCAGAACAAAACTGCTTGGACAGTGTTTTGAGTTCACATTGATGGATTATGAACGACAGGCATTGCTCAAGGGACTCTGCTTTTTACTTTCAATTAAAAGATCTCCTTGTACTCTGTATCTCGGAGAGATCATGGACTAATCTACCTCAACGGACTCAGTCGATCTTCAGGTTTCCTGGGGCAAGCTTTTTATATTTACTTCCAATTCATGCCCTTCTGCTTACACACTAAGGACGGTGTTTCCATAAATTCCCCTTTTTTATTTACATATATGGAATAGAGCAGCCTCCTTGGCTAGGCAATCCCATATCTGAAAATTCTAGAAGACTGGAAGAGTTTCAAGCTCTGCATCAGAGACTACCATGTCCCCTTCATCTGGGTGTGGATTTCATTCTATCATTCAATCTGTGAACAGTACACTCTTAAAAGGGTCCTTTCAGCCAATACATACCTTTCTCCTATTTCCTAGTTTTAGACAAAGCTAAAATAAAGAGGAACTTTAAATTATACATTTATTTTTATTTTTATTTTTACAGACTGCATTTTGACTCATTGTACACAAAATTGAGTACGACTTTTCATTTCTATAGTGGTACACAATGTATATTCACACCATTTGTGCAATCATACATGTATATGTGGTAATACTGTCTGTCTCAGTCTACTATCTTTCCTTCTCCCACCCTCTCCCGCCCCATTTTCTCTTACACCATCCAAAGTTCCTCCATTCTTCTCTTGCTCCCCCTCACCACCTCCATCCCAACCCCCCATTATATATCATCATCCACTTATCAGATAAAACATGTGACCTTTGATTTTCTGGACTTGGCTTATTTCACTTAGCATGATATTCTCCAACGCCATCCATTTACCAGCAATGCCATAATAATTAATAAAATGATAATACAATTCACACCAACAGAATATAAAGAGTTGAGGGGACCCCAATTAGCATTAAATTAATATCTTGTTTCCATCAATCTTTCTAAGATGCAGAAATTAATGTCAGTTAGTACTGAGTGGTAATAGATGCTTTTGTATTTATTGACTTCTTTTGTACAAAGCACCTGTTTGTTTATTGCCTATTTATCTGCAGGGGGCTTGTGTTTATTATTATCATGTCATCTGAACTTTGTATATTAAATACATTAACTCTTTGGTGTAAAAAACAAAATCATACATATTTTGGTCCAACCACTATCAAAACTGAGCACATTTCTGTCTGTCAAAGACCTCCTGATTTTATCAGCTCCAGGTAAATTGGCATAGTCTCACCAAATAAACCCTAAGAACAAGCTCACTGATGTTCCTCATTTTCAGTGTACAATTTACTCACTATTAAGAGCTAATATGTGTTTAATCTCTCAAGAGGGACTATGGTAGGTCTCCATATCAATTGATCTATCTTTTCTTAAATCATTATTGTTTTATAGATGATTTAAAATTATGTAATTCTAGATGATCAGGAAGGTGTGGCTTTGAATAATTTTATATCTGCAAGGCTTTTCACCAGATTGTCTTTGATTATTTAAAAAATGCTCTTGGGGCTAGGGTTGTGGCTCAGTGGTAGAGTGCTTGCCTCAGATGTGTGAGACACTATATTCCATTCTCGGCACCACATATACATAACACAAAATAAAGATCCATCAACGACTAAAAAATTATTTAAAAAATGTCTAGAAATTTGCTATTCAAAAAAAAAATGACCCATTGACCAATCATACCAGCATCAGCATCATCTGATAACATAAATACAGAATCTCAGGTCAATACTTAGAAATCAGAATCTGAATTTTAATAAAATCCTGGTGTGATTTGCATGCATGGGAGAATACTAGAAGCCCATCTTTAAAGTACAGAGTCACTGTGCCAAACACTGAAAACTGCAAATGCAGAAATTCAAAACAATAAAGGAAAATACAAAACACATGAGGTTTGAAATAAGGGAAAACTGGGTTCAAAATCTATGTCTTTGATGACTTTGAATGAGTTACTTAACATACTTAATATATATAAACACTAGTCAACTTCTACAACAAAACAAGTGCTTTGTAAACGTCTGCTGTTTTTTCCAGTTCCAGCCTAAATTCAAGGACACTAACCCAATGTGCCTTGGATTATGTGGTAGGTATAATATTTAGTGAGCAGTTAGTTAATAGAATTTATCATGAGCAGAGAAAAAGTATGTAGTGGATCTCAGGCTCCTAAGCTAATAGTATTAATTATTAACCATTGCACTATAACCTAATAAGATACGGTTAGTATAAAATTGGTTCCAAGAGTAAAAATCATTAAAAAAAATTTAAATATGTAGCATTTACTCACATGTTAGATAGGAGGCAGAGGTTTCCAAAGATACTGATACTGGAAATAGGGGCAAGGCAATTCATAGCACGCAGTGCAAAAACATTTAGTGAAATAATTTCTGATAGTGATGTGAGAAATGGAACATGAGTTACAAAAATTATGACTTTGGGACATGGGGTAAGGAATGTGGGTGGAAGATTGTGTGAGTAGTGGCCACATTTGGCAAAGTGTTATAACAGAGAGATGAGCTCAGTAAAGAACGAGCTGGTTAGACGCAGAAACAAGGAAAGCTGTTTGAGAAAGTCACTGGGATCCCAAAGAGGGTGTGTGGCAAGTATTTATATCAGAAATGACCTAGAAGGATACAAGTGGTTAAAGAGGACTCACTGGGGGGTCAGATCCAGAGGCCAACGAGAGCAAAGCCCAGGGGAACTCCCCTGAGAGAGCAAAATCAGGGCCTAATCAAGGAATGTTCTGCTTCAAACGGGGGGACCCAGGGTGTCTGCCCAGTTGAACTTCAGAACTGTTGGTTCTATGACTGATGAGTGCCCTCATTCTCCCTCCCCCAGGAGTTGATTACGGAAATCCTGCCTCATCCCATCAGCACCTGATGCTCTTTTAGTGTATGAGTATTTGGACTGAGAGAAAATAATGCCAAATCTATCTAGAGACTGCCAGGGTGTCATGCCCCTGACACCCTGGGTGTTGCCTGTTATGAGGCAGGATGAGACCTTGGGTTTCTACTGAGTTGAAGGATAATTGTTTCTGTGCGGGAAGAAAAGTGAAGCAATCACTCGGTGACCAGAAAGGGAGATTCTGTCAACACTGCCAGTTTCACCAACATTTGATATTTTTTCCCCTTTAGAGAACACTGGGAATTGCGTTCATCTTCCTGCCACTTTGGAGGACCATGTGACTAGTTCTCACCAAAAAACTGCCAGAAGAAATAACAAATGTCATTTCTTGGCTAAAATGGTGAAAAGCTGATGGAATCATCCAGTCTCTCTGACTGTCACAAAGATCAGAGAAGAAAGCTTTGGCCAGCTTGGTTAGAGGACCCTCAAACTTGTGATGGACGTGTCAAGTGGAACAGAAAAAATAGAACTGATTTTGTATTAAGGCATGAATTTTCTGGGATTACTTTTTTACCCCTCATAATTTAAGACTATTTTGATACGCCTAATGACCATTCTTAGAATCTTTACAAATGTACTTTTTCATCCAACCCCAGACAAAATTAAAAAATTCCCTTTGTTAAAATCTCCTTTTTTTTTTTAGGTCACTCTGCCATTATTTGCTAGGTTTGATTGTGGCACCACAATCAGTATACATTGCCACTAACTATGAAGGATTGGCTTTCCATTCCTGGTTCTCTCGGATTTAACAAATCCAATCTGTTGTGCTAATTTTAAATCGGGAGATGCTGCAAGATGAGTCATTAGTTTGTAATTGAGAAATATCAGCCAGAATTTGCCAAAACCCAGAAAACTGGGCTAACTGAAACACCATTCTTTGGCAGGAACAAAGCAAACAGCACTCCAATCAGCATGAACAAAAAAGAAAACTGTTATCTCCACCCCCTAGCACTAGAGGCAACATTGGGGACAGACAGTGGGACTGCAGAGAACATTGAAGTGGCCCTGTTGTCAAGGTGGATGTGATGAAAGATTAATTTTGAAAATAAAGGAAAGCCAAATCTGAGACAACTCTGTTGGCCCATCAGTTAAGCAATCACTTCAGCAACATAAATTTATTACGTATTATGCATTAACATGAACAACATCAACTGATGGGAAAAGATGATGTAAAGCTGTAAGGAATTTTTCTGACTGAATCAGAAGCATTTTCAGCTAGAGGAGAGAAATGCCTGCAAAGACCCTCTTGATTACTTATTCAAAGTAGTTCAGATTTCTCCAGAGACAGTTTCCTTCCAACTCCAAAGCTGGCACAGCCCAGAAGTTCTGAGAGTGACTTCATGAACCACTGGAGTTTTTAAAAGCAGCAAAAAGATCAGCTCCATTCATTGCAAATGCCTTAGCAAAGGCCTGGTCTTGCCTGGCTTAGTCACCTCTCTGCTGGCAATGGTCCCTGTGACACTGTAGTGACTCCATCAACCAAGCCCTGGTTGTGGTCTTTAAGTAAATGAAATGGAGAGGTTCACTCCATCAACGTCAATGGGCTAAAGACCTGGGGCAGCTGGGAGCCTGTTCCCCAGGCTTGCACCACATCGTGGCCCATCCCTTCTGAGACTGAGACTGAGACTGGGACCTCATCCTAGGAAAACAAATTGCTTAGCACACTCACATGCTTGCTGGGTGAAGTCATCCTTGCTTTTCCTTCTGTAGATTCTGAACACCTATCCACAGAACAGACCCTTTTAGAACACCTGCCAGGGACCTGTCTCTGCTACAGGTAGAGGAGAAGGGTATCAGCTTCCTTCTCTGTGGAGCAACTGGGAGAAAAATTATAAGTTGATGACCTGCAGTCACCATGGTAGAGTAAGATGGTGCCCACTAAGGGCTGTGACAGTATAAGTCTTATTTCTGTATTCACAGCTAGTTTCTTTGCTCTTATTTCCTGTCTCCACTCATTCTGTCTGAGCATGATGGAACCTAATATGGATGGTGTTCCCTACTCTCCTATGTATTGAACCCTCACCGCCATTCATTTTCCAGCTCAGTGCCACCTCTTCCATGATGGCTTCTCTCATCTTCCTCATCAGAACTATCTGGCCCTTGTCTGTGTCCCCTCTGCCTTTTATCTGTTTTGTGCATTCTGTCTACCTTCATTAGAATGTGAACTATGTTGTGGAGAATATTTTAAGGGGGTCTACATTCATTCATATCATTTGTGTCCAAGTGCTATTAAAATCAGAACTGTGGATTACATTTATTATCAAACAAGGAAGTGAATCTGTTCCTTGTGGAGAAGCTGGGAGACCAAAAGAGTTGGTGCAAGTTCACTCTTGATGAGTTAGGTTGCCAGGTCATGAAGGTGAGAGAAAGTGTTTCTGAGGGCATGGTGCTCCCCAAGGTGGAGTAGGGATGACTGGGAACTGACACCATGTGTGGAGGCAAGATCTGAGCATGGGGACACCAGAAAAATCAAAGTGACAGAGACAAAAGTGGTCACCAGGTATTTGACCCTGGGTACAGTGGGAAGTGGTCAGACTGAATGTTCTCCAAAGAACCATCTGGTTTGACAGTGCTCTGTGACAAAGCAAAGTCATTTTCCTCAACAAATGCTAAGTTTTCATTGACAAGTGATGCAAAAATCTGCTCTTGAGGTTAGTAAGCCCATGGTGCTGAGATGGGATCTTGGAATGTCACGTGCACTCGCTGGCTGCCACCCCACCTCTTCCCACCAGGAGACACTCCCCACTGCCCCTGGGGAGCCTCTCCCCTCCCCAGCTGGCTCCCATGAAGACATCTCTGGATTATTTCACTGGTGTGTTCTGCCAGGCCATGCTTACTCTATCTCATCACATGCAGTGCCTTCCATTGGCCGTGCTCTCGTTCTTCCATGAAACTATTTACTATGGTGAGTTGATACCCCAAATAATTTAACTACATATATTTTATAACTTAAAAAAATAGAGTATTTGAGAGTTCAGGACTAAGTTTCGTATTGTGTCTGTTTACACCTTGATTAGTAATAAAGGCAGTTGTACTGTGGCTCTTTCAATTGAATTGTATAAGAGGATGAAAGATATCTGATAAAGAGAGAAAGGCGGATAACTGTCTTACACTCCAGATGCAAAGGAAGCCCTCCTGGCCACGTCCTCCCCAGATCATGTCTCCTACTGTCCAAGGTGAGTTTCTCACAGTCAGTCTGAGAAATGCCTCCTCTAGGCTCCTCTCCAATGGTCACCCCTCGGCGTGAGCTCAGCCTGATTAACTCAGGGATTGTTATTGCATTTCCTACTAAAAGATATGCCAACACCAAGTCACAAATGTGGTGCCATCACCCCACACTCCCCAGGGGACTCCTGACTTACATTGCACTCATGTAAAAATCAGTTCCATTTGTCAAACCAGGCAGGGGCCTGGCATGGGAATCACCAGTGGCAATTCCTTGCTGACACAAACTCCCCCCACTAAGTAAGTGCTCAAAAGCACTTGAAGACCACTGATTTGATGGGAGCCAAATTATTGGTCATGCATTGTGGTCTGGCCCCTTTCATTGAAATAATATAAGACCATGGGTCACCAGCTATTCCCAGGAGTTCTGCTCCCCACCCTCCCTCCTGTGGTTATTTCTTTTTGCCTTTTCACCTCTCTTGCTAGGTATCTCCTCACCAGCCTCTTATCTAGCTCCTCTCCAGCTGGTGCACTCTGACTCAGAAGCAGAGGATGGATCCATGTTCAGGGACACTGACATGCCAGTACAAGGCACAGATTCACTGGTGACACAAACTTGTAGTGAAGCAATTACTTTTACATTCTTAATTTAGATCAACGAAATATTTAATGAGTACTTGCAGTGTGTCAGGCACGTATTATGTGTTTTTGAAAACTCTATCCTTATTCCTAGACCTGAGTTCTCTTTCCTTCTTATGTTTCTACAGTTTCATCAAAAAATATTGATTGGCTGATTTGTGCCTGAAACTTTGTTAATAGTTCCTTCTAATCCACATTTCATTTTATGTCGAAAGTAGAATCCATTTGAGCTGATAAAACTAGTTTATCAAAGCAGTCCATTAGAAACTGAATCTATTATTGAAAATTATTTCTTGTATAAGTGATAGAAATATAATTTGAACCTAAGTTAAAAATAATTGAAAGATAAGAAATAGAGTTGAAAAACTTTGTAGTAGGTTTCAACATCAAAGGAAAAACTGATGGAACTGGGAAGATATGAGAGACCCTGGATGAGGGACTCCAGAATCCCACCTCCCTCTCTCTGTAATTGTTCTGGCCTGGCTCACACCAGAAACAGAATGAGATGGCAAAATATGCTTGTGAAGGCCCCATCATAATGCCACATTTGGAGTTGGAGAAGAGCAGTAAGGTGACTAGATTTATGTGGAGACTGAATTACTCAAAGAAGAGGGGAAATGTACAGGGAGGAAAGAAATAACTCACGTCCACTTACCCACTGTGTCAGTTCAGGCTTTCTGAGAAGAAGATGCTAAAATGGAGTTTGATATACAAGAGATTTTAGGGGAAATCTCCTGAGAAGAAAAGGGGAATGTGGAGGACTGGCAGACAGGGAGAACTGCAGAGTGGACTACAAGTCTGACACCTGAGAAAGGAGAGAGGAGGAAGGGCAAGGGGGTGACACAGAAGAGCCCCAGACTCCAGTGCAGCTCTGGAGTGCCGGCTGGGTGAGGGGAGCCATGGCGCACACGTCACTGACTGGAGGAGTACTGTGGCAGGATGGCTCCGCTCTGCACCCCTGCTGTGCTCAGTCTCTGGGTGCATCCTTTGGCAAGGATGCTGCAGTGGATCCTGGGAGTGCAGATCTGGAGAGGTCAGCTAACCACCATCCTCATGGGGTGCTTCCTGTCTCATGGTTGCCAGGCTGATCCCAGAGGCGGGGCGGGGGCTGCCCTCTCAAGGAAGGTTATTTTGTTAGCTCTGTGGAGGAACTGGACCTGAAGCCCACATTTTTACCTCCTTATCCCATTGTGACGTCCTTCCCCCAAAGACATGCTCCTGGTTCTGTGGGATCTGCTTCTTGGCTGGCCATGCTGTCTATGTGCACTGAGAAGCTGAAGCCTTATCCTAGGAAGGCTCAAATTCTCAAGTCACAGGCCTGTCTGGGAAGCCAGAAGGGAAACTGGTCCAGCCAAAGCAGTAGGAACCATGAGAAGTCTCCCTCAGCTGGAAGGTGACATGTGAGCACTTTAAAAATCCATCATTCTTTAGCCTGATGTCAACATAAATCTTGAAATCTTGTCCAGCTTGAAGGACTATCCAGAGCCATAAAACAGTGACACAAACAACTCAATACTGTTCTGTTTAAAAGCCCCACAGGCATATTCCTCAAAACACAACATCCCCCATCCAACTTTTCCCCACCATAGGGTTAGATTTATAAACTTTATGTTACCAACTGGTTAGACAGCAGGAAATACATCACGAAAGACAAAACCACCTGCGGAGCTCAACATTCTGGTATTTGCTCCTGTGTTGAAGCAGACGGGACTGTTCACATCCAGCCCTGTGGCCCAGCCATAGCCCTGCTCCTGCCCACCAGCAGGAGCCAGCTACCATGTCATGCATGCCAATGTGCTGACAAGAAGAAATATCACCCTTGGTTTTATTAGTTGAAATCTGAAGTATGAGAACAAATGGCACTGTGGCCTTGGCCAGTCTTGCTCATCTCTAACTGCATCTGGGGCTGGAATTGTTCAGGTACATAAATCATGGACTAATTAAAGTGGCCACTGATTCTTGCAGTCACCCAGAGCATTGTTTTCCAGCCATGACCTTTGTGATATTCTGAGCAAGTTTGTTGCATTATTACTTCCAGAGGTGAGGGTGGGGAAGGCAATTATGGAAAAGAGAGTGAGGCAAAGGTGATGTTAGTGACATGTAAACACGCAGCAATGTCTGACCAATTAAGAGTGCTTTTATCCATTTGTTCAGAAAACAAATCTAGAAATGCAGATAGTTATGAGGAAAATAGATGCATTTACTCAGGATGCATAGATCCATTCATTTAATAGCATTTTGCACATTATCCAAATAGTCTTACATTATCTCGATTTCAAGTTCATAGTCAATTAGAAATTCCATTTTTAAAAGGATATTAAAGAATAAGAAGACTTAGAGTAACTGAAGGTCATAGCTGACCACCTTGGCAGTGAGGGCAGAGGATAAAATGAACTCAATACAGGCAGAAGAGCTTAAAGAACCAACTCCTATAGGGATGAATTGAATACCGCGAGTACTGCCATTTCTAGGAATAATTAAAATACCCAAGGTTTACAGAACACTCACTATGCAATAAATGTTTTTCTTTCTAATGAGCTATGTTATGGAACATTCTTAACTCTCAGGGGTAAGGATATCTTTTTCCCATGAAATGACAGATGCACAGATTTTTAAAATTATTTTCCCAAGGTTACACAGTTACTGAAAGAATATGCTGCATTTGACTAACCCTACTTCAGTTAAAAACAAATCGTGCCAGTTACTTTAGAAATATGTTCTTCCAGCATATCTAACTATCATCCCTAAACTAACAGGCTTTAGTTCACATTAGTGAACATTTACAGAATGCATGCTCTGTGTCATTCATTGAAATTGGCACCAGAGATCCACAGACATGTCAGACTCAGTTCCATTCTTCCTGAAGCTCGTAATTGTGTGACTGTCTCACATGAGCAATTGGATTTGCTGATAATACTAAGTGTGTGTGTGTGTGTATGTGTGTATGTGTGTGTGTACTAATCATAATTAACTCGCCTAACTAAAAATGGATACACATGGCTTGTGAACAGATACACTTTTTGTGAGTGTATGTATGTTTAATAGGTTAATTCTATCTCATTTTACATAGTTATCTTTATTTTATTTTATTTTATTTTTCATTTTACTTCATTTTATTTATTTTACATTCTATTTTACTTTACATTTTATTTTATTTTATTTTATTTTATTTTATTTTATTTTATTTTATATTTTGGTGCCAGGGATTGAACCCAGCACTGAGCCAAATCCTCAGGTGTTTTATTTTTTAAAAGGCCTTGCTAAGTTGCTGAGGCTGGCTTTGAACTTAGGATCCTTCTGCCTCAGCCTCCTGGACCTGCTGGACCATGCACCATGGCACCCAGTGTGATTTATATTTTATATGGTAGTCATGTATATTACTAGAAAACCAGACTGCTTTCAGTGAAGAAATGGGATAGAAAGAAACTTGAAGTTGGACTGCAGTCCCAACATTGAACAGAAAGTAGAAAAGAGAAAGGTGGAGATTGTTCTAAATCTAGCAAAGCTGGAGAGTACTTAGCCTGGCCTTGATCCTTAATACCAGCAGAATATCCCTTTAATAGGAGTTTCTGCCACAAGATCTTGGTCAGGGAAAAAAATAAATAAAAGAGGCTATTCAAGATGGATGAGAGGAGGAGTGACTAAAGCCCCATTTCAGGACATGAGCTTGGTCACATAAAATCCATTATCATATGCACAGTCTGCACCATTGACAAGAAGGGAGCTTCATATCCCAGTACATGGTGTCTCCAGGGACTAAAGCAAGGGTTTGTACCTGGGATCCACACTTCTCCCAAGGGATTCATGGATAGTATCCGGTGTGCTCTTACACTTGGTAGAGAAACAATGCTACCCCTCTAGGTTCAATAGCTTTGTCTTAAATTTATCTTTTTTATTTAATTAGACATGCAGTCAATAAACAGTTCTTGTGTTGTTGTTTTTTGTTCATCTAAATGAGCTTTATTGCATTGGTGTTGAAAATACTTCAAAATTCCCTTTAAATCTTTAATTAGATATAATTGATGGGCAAAATGCACATATTTTATATATACATTTTAATGAATTTGGACATATTCTCACATTCATGATATCATCAACACACTCAGGTACTAAATATCTGTCACCTTTGAAAATTTGTATCATTTTTGTGCCTAGAACACTTAACGATGAGATCTACCCTTAAATTCCACTTTTAAACATATAACCAAAAGAGTTGAAATTGGGTTTTTGAAGAGACATCTACACCCCCATGTTCATTGTAGCATTATTCAAAATAGCCAAGAGGTAGGAATAACCAACCATCCAGAGACAGAGGAATGGATAAAGAAAATATAGTAGGTAAGTACAATGCAGTTTTGCAGTTTTAAAAAAGAAGGGACAACATGGATAAACCTAGCGACCATTATGCTAAGTTAAATAAGCCAGTCACTGCCTTTCATTCACAGTGACAGAAAAGCTGACTAAAACAGAAATTGGTACAAAGAAATGGGCTTGTTGCTGTGACTAACTTGGCCATGTGATTTAGAAACTTTTGGAGCTAGTGTGTTGGGGGCAGAAATTTTTAAAAGGTTAGAGATGCAGACTCAATAAAGTTTGAGAATGTTGTAAGTGGGGCTTCATGGGTGATTTTGATGGGGACTCAGGAAACCAGAATGCCAATAGGACTAGAAGTAGAAAAGACTGGGCTCATGAAATTTCAGAGGAGGAGGACTCTATTGGAAATTGGATTAAAGACCATTCATGTTACATTCTGGCAAAGAAGTTGCCTATATTTTGCTCAAGTCCTGAGGCTTTTTGTAAAGCTGAACTTAAAGGTGATGGACTAATGAACCTGGTGGAGGAAATTTCAAGGCAGCATAGCATTCAAATGGTGGCATGTATTTCATTGGAAGCTGCTAGCCAAATTTACTATGATGATTGGGAGCAGAAAGATTTCAAAAACTTGCAGTTTGGCCTGAAAAGTGCAAGTAAAACTCAGGCTGAGAAAGGCATGATTATTAAAAAGATTACAACTATTAAAGAAATGCTAAGTACTTTGCACCGAGACAAGAGGAAAGATGGCTTGAAGTGTCTTAGGAATTGGCAAGAGCACATCCATCTCAGGTTTAATAGTATAAAAGTAGATATTCCTTTGAAAAGAGAACATGGGGGAACCCTGCTTGCACAGGGGTCTTAGGAAGTTTTTTCACCAAGTTCAGTCACACAGGCTCTTAGAGGCAATTGCAGTCAGAATCTCAGGAAGCTTGGCTACTGCTCAAGATGGTGGCAGACCTTGGCAGCAACCTCATGGTGCTGGTTCTGCAGGAATGCAGAATGCTGGAGTTAGGACCTCATGGAGGATTCCACTAAGATTTCAAAGGAAGGCCTGGGAGGCCAGGTAATGTGCAGTACGTTTGGAGTCCCCATGACCTGCCCTTGAGAGATGGTAATAAATTAAGATGTGAGAAGGATTCCAAAGCTGCAGTACAGAACCATGAGATTAAGATATGCCAGTAATCTGGAACACAGGACAAGGAAATCTATAGGAATTGAGCAGAAACAAACCAAGAGAGCCATGTGGGGTCTCTATGCAAGCTCTTTGGAGAGAACATCACAATGCCATGTTCCCCACATGCTAGATGTAGAGCTACAGGACTTGTTTGCCCAACTGGATTTCAGTCTTGCTTTGGCACTAGGCCTTCTTTCTATGTCCCTATTTCTCCCTTTTGGAGGGGAAGTGGTTATTCTGTACTTTTATATAGTGGATATATGTGGGTGGCTTTTGATCTTATTAAGAGAAAATATCCATAAGTTTGCCTTGAGTCTGAGATGAGATTTTGGACTTGGACTTTTGAGCAGCACAGGAACTATTAAGAATAAAGGAACTCTTGAATATGGACTAAGTGTATTTTGCATTGTGAGATGGGCATGAGCTTTTGGGGACCAGGGGCAGAATTTGTGTTTTAGATATAAGATGTTCCCCAGAAGCTCATGTGTGAGATAATTGAAGAATGCTCAGAGTTGAAATTATAGATTACGAAAATTGCAACCCAACTGGTGGATTAATGTAGATAATTAGGGTGTGACTGGAGGAGGAGATACAGCAATAGAGGCCTGACTTTGGTGTTTATATTTTGTCCCTGGTGAGAAAAGCTTTCTCTCTCTCTCTCTTTCTCTCTCTCTCTCTTGCCTTCCTGATTGCCATGTCCCGAGATGCTTTCCCCTGCCACACCCTTCTGCCTTGATGTTCTGCCTCACATCAGAGCCAAAGATATGGAGTCAGCAGACCATAACAGAACCTCTGAAACCATGAGCCAAAATAAGCTTTTCTTTCTCTTAAGTTGTTCTTGTTAAGTCTTTTGGTCACAGAGACACAGAGCTAACTAAAACACAAGGCAAGACAAGGTACCAGAACTTCTGCTACTCAGACTTCTATAACACATTCTCTCAATACAGTTGTTTGTCGATCAATATGTGAAAGGAGATGAATCATTTTCATTATGTTTTATTGAACAGATTCTGATGGGAACTGTATCAAAGATGTTCATCTAGCCAAATATGAGCTCATTTATCATAAAATTAAAATCTTTCTGCATTATAGACTAACCAAACATTCCTTGGAGAATTCTGGTATTCCTTGAAAGAAGTTTATCCTGGCCTTATGATGGCATCTGTGAAGGCTGCATTTCCAAATATCTCAATATATCTTGGTGGATTGGACTTTCTATCCTTGCATCTATCAAAAAAAAATTTCCACATTGACTAAATGCCCAGTATGACGTGTGTGTTGCCTTGACAAAGTGCACCCTAGCGTTCAAAATTCTTATTTGAGGCAAGAGTACTAGCCAAGCTTCATATCAAAATATCTGTAAACAATAAAATCCACTTTTAATTTGCTTATATTTTAAGTTTGTTTCACTGCTTAAAATTTCCTAAGAAATTGTAATTTCTTAAGACTCTGGTAACTCTGTCAAATTGGTTTCTTTTATAACACTGTATGGTTTGTTTTCATTATTTAAAAACATTATCTTCCCTAAGGTATCCACAGGGTTCACATGCTGTCAAAGGTATCAGTGGCACAGGCAATATGAAGAACCCGTGGGATAAGCAATTTCACAATAAACCAGGAGATCAGAGTAGCCACATGCTTTTGAGATCTGTGACAGAATGGCAGGCATATTCCGAACTTTCACCTAACTATACTATTTTAATTTCAGTTGCTGCAACAAATAACCCCCCCAAATCTAATGATTTGAAAAAAGTATGTTTGTTTCTCGGTCACATAGCAATACTGGATAGAATGAATACATTAGCAGAGAATTCCTTCTCCTTGGAGTATTTATATGATTCAAGATGACAGAGCCTCGACATTTTTGATAGGTGACTTTCAAAGTTTTCCATGGATATTGAGTCCATGTAAACCAACTGAGAGAGGAAAATAACATGGAGAAGCACAAATGGATGGTTTCTGGATGTCTATTGCTTCCTCTCACATGCTAGAATTCATCACAGGGCCACAGTGAACTGCAAGGGAGCCAGATGTCTTAGAAGAAAAGCAAGCAAGCTTGGTGAACATCTCACCAGTCTATCACTGGGTCTTGTAACACAGGTTATAGATAGAGTATAGCAGGTACACCCCTTGTAAAGATAATATCACCTTAAGATTGCCCATCTCACCAATTGTATATAAAATGGTTTTACACAAACCACTTGAATCAGAATTGGCAGGGGAGCTTGTTAAAAATATGGATCCCAGATCTACAGAATAAGAAATGTCCCAAGATGTATCTTAGACACACTGATAAAGAGTGAAAGGGAATGCTGAATAATTTCTTTAGGGAATAATAACACTAAAAAGAATGAAGAAGAAAAAAACTAAGCAACACACTTGTGAAGAGTATGGATGAAAGAGTAGGAGGATAAGGAATTAAGAAGGGAGTTCCAAGAAGGGAGAGGTAGTTCAAGGCATTGAAAGCCTCAGACCCCAGTCAAGATAATAGACTATCTGCACTCGTCTGTGACTTCAGCTACCTCGTCTTTCTCGGATGAGATGTGTATTTTATTATTTTTCAAAGAAGTTTGTTATGATCAAGGTCTTAGGACAATGATTTTGGGATATAGCATAAATAGTCTCCAGTGACTTTAGTGCTATAGACAGTTTTTGAAGTTGGAGAAACTGCATATGGTGATCATTAACCAAGATATCGGGAAGGAGGAGATATTGGCTTGGGGAGAACTTGGGTTTGCTTTGGGATCTATTGTGCTTGAACTATCTCCCCCCAAATCAGGCATTTTTTGCAGGAATATTCAGAGTTCAGAAAGGAGGTAGAGTCTACAATTCACGAATTAGGTTTTATCATCCTGCACATAGTGTTGGGCTATGTGAATGAATAAATTCTCTAGAGAGACTGAGAAGCTGCAGAAGAAATAAGGAATTATTCATGTGATTCAAATGAGAAAACTTTTTATATAATCACAGTGAAAATCCAGGCTGGTGCTCAGATAGTGTGACACATGATGGGATCATTATCAAACTAGCTGGAACTTTTGAAGTCTCTGTTTCGGATGTCTGTGTGTATTGTACAACTCCTGCTTGCTTTATCTGCCCTTATTATTTCACGGAATCCACTCCAGGATGCTCTGGGGAAAGTTGGCTTGGTGTTGCTCCCCTCCCAGGGATGGGGAATTACTTTCCCCTTTGACCTCATTTCTTGGTAAAAGCATCAGTTACACCGAAGCCGTCCCTGAAGCGTCATTGCTTTTTTCTTCTTGGCTCTCTTGTCTCCAGATATGGGACAACATGCCCCCTAGACAGTGGTCCTGCCTTTGCCTTTGTTCTCCCTGTGGACCTCTTCCTGCTAACAGCCCCGAGATGGAGACTTCACAGAAGAGGAGAGTCTTGCACAATCAAGATCAAATGTATGATGTATTTTTAAACTAACAAACAATCTTTCTAACTCCCTCAGGGGACAAATTCTAATATTTCCAAAGGAAAACAGAGTCAATGCCATGGGCTAGCTCCCGGGGATATACCGTAAATAGCCTCCGAATCAGGAGTGAAGAATGCAGGACAGTTGGAAAGCAAGCAGGCAAGGCCCCGAGAAATCGCCACGTTGACTTGTTATTTTTCTGAACGTGTCCATATTGGCACTGCTCAGCCGAGTTCGGCAGAACACATTTATCGCCTCACACAGCCAGGCTGTCATGTGGAATCAGTTGACATGTGGGGGCTGTTTCGTGTTTCTTTCCTTCATCTGCCCTCATTCAGGCGCTTGGAGACATCAGTGACTAAACCAAGCAGCAAGAAAGGAAGCGATGACAATTAGGTCATCACCTGTAGTGCGTTGCACATGGTAAAACTCTCTTGAAAGAGAGAGTGGATGATTAATTAATTCACAAACAAATGCATTTCCGTCTCCACGTGGGAACCGGTTGCAGGGGTTGCTTCTAACTTCATTAAAAAGAACAAAACAGACAGACAGATGGGTAAAGATACTCAGGATCTCGAATCTTGGGGAGAGCATTAAGACAATTTGCTTTTCTTCTTTTTACCTCTGTTCTTGTGCCATGGCAGGGATTCAGAGGCGGGTGTTGTTGACCATGACCTAATGTGAATATGCAGGGGGAGGGAGGCACAGGTGGTGGGAGGCACAGGTGGTGGGTCTTCTAGCTAACGATGAAGAGGAGAGGAAGCAGCACTGCAGGATGATTCTGGTGTGAGTCAGAGCCAAAGTGATGGGGGACAGTGGACTGTCTGAGTGGCACCTCCCCAGGATGGCAGCCAGCTTGGTTTTTGCAATCTTGACTGATCTTCCATGGACACCAACTCCAAGTGTGGAACCTCCTGTGTTCAAGAATTTGAAGTATAAGAGCATGCTGCAGAACTCTAAGGATCTATGTCCTTCGTTAGTAAAAAGTCAGCATAACCTGAGTCCAAATCAATCCTTTTTCTGTGTCTGAATTGAGCCTCAGCTGGGCCCAGCAGCTTCCTTGTAATCACACATTAAAACATGACAAACAGAATGTTCTCAAGTAGGGATGTAAAGTGACCTCCATTCTTTCCAAATTCTTTACCAATCTCTGCTCATGTTTTCTTCCAGGAATAAGGTAGACTCCTGTTTTGGTAAGATTGAAGCCACTTTGCCTCTTGACTTATGTGGCAGTTTTTCTAGTTTGTCACCCACTGTTCTCCTCATGGTCACACCCCATTCTCCCTCAGCCTTGGAGGAAACACTGTCCTTTCTTCAGATCATGATGAAAACCCCCAGATATACCCAGAAACCTTTCATTTCCACTGTCATGGGGGCCTCCAATGTATTAACCACACCATTTTATTTCATAATAAATTGACATGTCCATCTCAGGGTGTCTAAATGGCCAGAAAGAGACTGTCCCTCCCAGAGCTAGTTATTTTCCAGAGACAATAAACAACTTGCCTTGGAACAAACCATCCAGTCCCCAGTAACCACCCCATCACTTTCTTTAAGTCTCAAACACCAAGACAGTTTTCTTCTGTCTGAAGTCAACCTATGACCAGGTACCAAACAACTAGAAATCTTCAATTATCTCAGTCCTTGCTCACCTTTTCAAATGAACCCATCCCGAACTGCTCCCCTGCCCTGTCTGGTCTCACCTCTCCACAGAAATCACAATACCAGGCCAGGCTTTTCTCTCACTTCTGACCAAACCCTTCCTCATGTGGCCCAGTGTTTGAGCCAGGTTTCCTATCACTGTGACCAAAGGACTTGACATGAATAATGTAGAGAAGGAAGAGTTTATTTTGGCTCATGGTTGTAGAGGTTTCAGTCCAGAGATCCAAGGACGCAAGATGAGGCAGAACCATCATGGCGGAACAGCATGACAGAGGAAAGCAGCACAGGCATGGCAGGCAGGAAACAGAGGGCACTCCACTCAGCAGGGGCAAACCACTAGCCCAGTGACCTATTTCTCCAGTCATGCCCTACCCGCATTCAATCTCCACCCAGTTAATCCATCAGTGGATTTAACTCCTAATCAGGTTTCAGCTTTCATAATGTAAACATTTTCTCTGAACATTCTTGCACTGTCTCATACAGGAAGCTTTGGGGGACACCTTATATCCAAACCGGAACACTCCGCTTAGTGTGTCGTGCCCCTTCTCTTGGAAGCCATAAGTAATAAACTTCTCTCATTGGCATTGACTCTCTGTGGCTTTACTCTGCCACCTCCTTAAATTAGCATCCCGTGGGTACATTTTAACACACTTCCCCCCTCCTCCCCTTCCTTTCTCCCTCCTTCCCTCTTTTCTTTTTTCCACCTTCTTTGATTCATTCTTTTGTTTTACATATTTCATTTGAAAATATGATATTTTAAGCAAAAATTATATATGAAGTTTACTTTAAAATTGAAACAGTATAGGAAAATGCACCAGAAATCTTATATCCAGAGAAAGACACTGATATTACTTTGGAAAGTATACTTCTAGGATATCTTCTTTGCATATAAATATATATACATATGTGTGTGTGTGTTTGTGTTTTGTGTATATTTAATGTCAACATGTTTATATGTACATTTAAAATGGGATAATACTACACATTTTTCAATAATATACTACTAACAGCTCTACATTTCAATGAAGGTCTATTTCACTGTTTCCAGTTTCTAAAGAAAATTTTAGGTATATCACAATTTGTTTACCTGTTGTACCTTTGATTGTTTTCACTTTTTTACCAATTTAACCAATAATGCTATAAGCATAGTTATATTTATATTTTCACATTTGCATACGTATCCTTTTTTGTTAAATTTCCAGGAGAGGATTTGTTAGATCAAAGAGTATATTACTTTTATACATTGATATGTATGAAATCATTGAACACCAGAATGTTCAATTTTATATCTCATCCTTACTCCAACAGTGCATTTGAGAAATCATTTCTTAAAGCTTCATAAAAATAGTATTTTCAATCTATTTAATTCAATTAACAACCAGGTAGTTGAGATGCTTTTATTTTATTTCAATTTCCTTTCATGAGATTTAATAGATTTCCTTTTGTATGACCATTTGTACATCTTTTATAAATGCATCATTAACATTATTTGCTTATTTTTCTGTTTGGCTGTTCATTGTTACTTTCAAGTGTCTTTTAAATTCTTACTGTACTTAAAAGTCAACACCAAGTTTTTACATTTCTCCCAGGCTTAGTAATTATTGTTTATCATATAGAAATCATAACTTCTGGTGAAAACAAATTTATCAATATGTCTTTTTTGGCTTCGGGCTTCCCTAGAATTCTTAGAATTTTTTTTCCCTCTTTTCTTTCTTTCTTTCTCATTTTCCTTCTTTTATGCACCCACAAGAAAATAATTTTTAAAATAACTGTGGGTGTTATAGAGAGATCAACAGTGGTAAGGGAGTAGGGGTTGGGGAGAGGGAAGGGGAAGGAGAAGGGGAAGGGGAGGTACTGGGGTCTGAATTAGAACAAGATATGTCCCATGCTTGTATCATGATGTCAACATGGATTCTACGGTCATGTATAACTAAAAGAACCAATAAACATAGAATTTTTCAACAGCTACTTTACAAAATCTCTTCAGTGCTTCTACTGTCTCAAGCTTACAGTTAAATCTCACACCCACCTGGAGTTTATTTTGAGGCACCACTGAGTGGTGACCCTCTTTTCCTTTCCTACTTCCTTTCATTTCCCAGCTCTGAGATTCTCCACCTTCAGAGTCTTGCTGGCTCAAAAACCTGAGGTTCGCCTGAGATCAGCCCCTTCTGTTTGTCTCACACATTCAGGTGGTGACTCCACCACAGTGCACTTCTGAGGATTTTTCAGACTTTATGAAGTGTTTCCACATATATTATCTCATCTGACCCTCATCACAACCTGGGAGGGATCAGTGAGCCTCCCCTCCACCACACACTTTCCATAACATGTGTGGACTTTGCTGAGGAGGTGGAAAGAGAAGCCTGGGGAAACTGACCGGCTTCAGGTAAGTCCAAAGTGAGGGGAAAATGAAGTTCATTCCAGAGCCTGATTCCAAGGCCTTTTCTCCTCTTGCAACAGCACATAACTTCAGAAAACCCATCAATTCCTCTGCTGTAAATCTTCCCTATGGATTCCCTCTTCTCCACAACCCCTGCTCCAGCACACGTTTCCCCCACCTCTCTCCTGCAATTTTTTTCAGGTGTCCCTGCTGTTAATGTACCCTAAACCTGACCTCAGATTAATCTGCATAAACTATAGTTTTGTTTGCATGTTCAGAATCTTTTGACCAGTTGAAGATGCCTCTGCCTGGACTAGACCTTCATTGTGTGGCCCCCTGCACTTCCTCCAACTTTGATCACCTTGATTTCTTTACATGTGCCATAGGCTTCAGGGACACCAAAGATCTTCTGACACTCAAACATGCCTCAAGGTGTGCTGTATTCATGGTTTTCTCTAGCCACTACCTCCCTTTGCAAATGCTCTTGCTCCTCTCTTCTTTTTTCCAAAACCCTCTCCTTCCTATGGCCCACCCAAATCCTGATCCTTCATTAAACCCTTCTTGGAAACTTGCAATGAACACTCCATTTCCTTCCCCCTGACCTTTCCACAGACCTTTATCTGTGACTCTCTTAGGATTCACACCTTTTTACTTTATATTGGTGCCAGTGTCTTACTTTCCTTATCAGACTGTCAACTTCCTGAGTTAATAGATGGTCTCTTTATGTTTTTAATCACTCATTTCCCAATGCCTAGAACAGTGACTAGCACAGGTAAATATTTGAAAAACAATTAGTGAATTAATGTAAATTAAAGAATGATGGATTAAAATGAGTGATCTGATTATTTGAGAATTTCCCAATTTTCCAAAAGATTTTATCCTTTTTTCTCTCGTTTCTCCTCCAATGCCTACTGACACACACACACACCTGTCTGATGATTACAGTTAGAAATTCCAGGATTTCCATTTATTACTTTGATTTCTAAAAAGTGTTAATGTCCCTAGGACCAGTAATCCATAGCCCTCAAAGAAAGGTTTCATCATCTAGATGAATGAAGGCCTTGAGATTCGAGTCTTCCTCAGAGCTTCACAAGGTCTAGAAGAGTGTGCTAGATAAGGATGCAGAAGTGGTAGGTGGAGGAGAAATGGGGAGTTTCCGGGGAACTGGTCATTGCTATGTGAAACAACCTACTTTTCAGCTCTGTATGTTGGTTCTACAGCCTCTAGGGTCGTCATATAAACCTCTCTGCCTTTATGCCCTGTTCTCTGCCTGTGAGAGCCTTGGTTCTGCTGGACTGCCCATAGAAACAGCACAGCATGATGCACATTCCAGCCATCCCTCTACCTGGGGACATCCTTGTCCTTAATAGGTGTATAATCAACCAGAAAGCAGCAGAGTAGCCATGTGACATGTGGAAAGGATGGTATGCTCAAAGAGAACACTGGCAAACAGTTCCTCCTTGCCCCAAAGGCGAGGCATTACTTTAGAAAGGGCTGAGTGCCAGTTTGCTAGAGTTGAATAAATCAGATTTCTAACATTTAATAACAGATGTTCTGGCTACAATTCATGAAATCATTTAATATTGCTTTATGCTGTGTTAATAAAAAATAGTCATCTGGCTCCACTCGGCCCAGGTTGCATATCTTCCTCAAAGGGTCAAGATGATTTGATGCAGTTCTTGGATCAAAGGGGCTGATGGTCTCTGCATGTTACCGGCTGTGAATGGGGGTTGCTCTGAGACAGGACAGATGCTACCCTAAAGCATGCTTTGCATTAGATGGCCTGAGGTGTTCCTCTGACCTAAACTTGCTCCAACACTGGTCTTGGGAGAAGAAAAACACTTTCAAGAAGGCTCACTTTTTCCATTCACCCCATATCTCACATCTGGCACTGAGAATATCTGAGGAAGGTTAAAATAGGTAGGCCATCCATGCAGGATGTGGCTGGCATGGTACCAGATAATCCATAGCCCTAAAGATAAGTGGAAATGATTTGGCCTCTCAGAACAAGTCTTGCAGAAAGGTCTGGGTTGATCTACTGAGGCAGGGAGCAAGGGAGAATGTGCCTGATGAAACCTATAATCAATCAAAAAACCTTGCAACATGAAGAGATGAAGTTGCCAAGATGACTTGAAGACTGAAATAGCTAATTAATCAAGAAAGATCTTCTAGAAGAGATGAGGATAAAGACTGGTGAGTCCTTATGCTCTGAGAACTCAAGAGAAAACCAAACAAAGGCCAGTTCGGAGGTCCAAGAGAAAGAGAGAGAGAGACACTGGGATGATTGGCACATTGTTCCAGAAGCAAACTGAAAGGAAATAAAGGGGAATCCAAGGGCTATAAAAAAGGAACCATTGTTGCAATTTCTCAGAGAGTGCTAATTCCTTCCCAGCCTCATGGTGCCAATACTTAATAAAATAAAAGGCAAATGTTGACTAGCAACAAAAACACCATGTAGGCTAATGCATTCTAGACCAATACACTGCAATGGACTCAGAATCCTTGAGGTAAGGATTCTAGGTAAACCTCACAGTAAAATTCATGCATGCCCATGCACACATGCACACACATTCAATCAGGAACCAAAAGCAGGTATGACAAAGGTTAACAATGAGCTAGGAACTGTCTGAGTTCCCTTTAGTTCTCCCTTCAGCAGTGACCCAATGACACTCCTCCGACCCTTGCCCATGAAGGAAATTTCATATTCAGTCACTCACTGAAGTCCCACATCACAGCACCAGGCCCTCTGTCAGATTCTGTAGATACGATCCATTAGGTGCATTCTGGATATGCAAGCATCAACCTTGGCAAAACCAATGTGTAAATAAAGAAGCATACACACTGACTGTGTGCAAGATTGGAAGGGATCTCAGAGGAGAGATGGAAGCTGGGCATAGAACTCAGCTTTGTATGGAGCGAGGTAAGATGTCCTGCTGCTCCCAGAGGCCCCACCAAGCCAGTGAGGTCCTCAGTGGGCTCAGCTCCAGTTCACATTCTCATGCTGTTCCATCATGATACACATAGACAGAAAATCACTCTATGATCCTTCAGGGAGAGCAAAATCATCAGAAAGCATATTGTCAAGGAAGAGATTTAGGGTTGCTTCAAGATTTCAGCAACACTGTGAAAAGTATAAAAATGTTAGAATCCCCAGGATATCTTGATTTATGAGAGCAGAGACAAAAATAACAATGATGTCCACATCATTAAGGAGAGAAATGTCTAAGAATCAGAATGTCAGGGTCAAGAGGGATTATAGAGAGTACCCAGTTCAAGTCCCTTGATTATATATGAGGAAACCAAGGCTCAATGAGGGGAACCAACTTATCAAGATCATGATGTTGGCCAGTGATTGAACAGGAAGTTAGATTTAATCCTGTTTTATTTCTACCTAAAGGCAGTATAATGTCATATTTTCTTTTCAATTTTAGAAAAACTTGCTCTGTTTCTGTAATGGTGGTTTTAGAGTAACAGAGTTTTTAATTTCTTTATCTTCAGACATCTGATTTTGAAACAGAAGCAAAGCAGGAGTTGAAGCAATTTATTTCACAAAGGAACAAAGTCAAGGAGGAGTACTAGAGACAGAATAAGATAGAACACTAAGTCAAGTGAAGTTGCAGTTATTAAATTTCTGGGTTCATTGAAGGAAAAAAGAAGAAGAAGAAGAAGAAAAAAAAACAGACCTATGTCTGTAGAGGAAAACAGGATCGTATCATGTTGAAAACCAACTCCAACCACAACCCGAGCTGCCGGCCTGGACACTCCTAACAACTGTGGTGTGCTCGTGACATCATCCATTTAACACTTACCACACAAGGATGCACGCGGGCACTGCCCAGCACTCCCTCTGCCTCCTGCCTTTCTCTCTCCTCTGCAATGTGGTCCAGCAAGTGTGAGGGCTGAGGCTGGTCCCTGCGCTGGAGCCTGCCTTGATTCTGCCTGGCATCCCACATTCAAGGAAGTCAGAGCTGAGACATTGGGTGTGGGCTGGGCCCTAATGCAAATTGGAGGAGACAATGAGACAAAAGCACCCAGAAAGCAAAGCATGGCTGCAGAGGTTGGAGGCTTTTCCATGACAGGCGTTGGGTGCTTGGGAAAGGCTGGTAAAGCTGATGTGCACTGACATTACGTCCAGCCAGAGTCCTCCGCATTGAAATTTCAAATTATTATGAGCTTAGCCTATAAAAATTACAAATTAAAATTATAAGGACACTAAAAAAAAATTTCATTGTGCCCTTAGCTCTGTCTGAAGTAGAGCAAGCTCCCTGCTGTGTTTCCTTGGTTTCAAAGGCACTTTTTGTCTCTATGTTTAAAAATCTCTGAAATTCTGACGTGCCTTGAAATTGGTGATATTTTGCTGTTATAATGGCCAGTTTTTAAACTTCCTTTGGTGGCAGTACATTAAAGAATGACACGTTGTCTTAGCTCAGGCTGCTATAACAAAGCACCATACCCTGGATGGCATATAAACAACAGAATTTTGTTTCTCATGGTTCTGGAGACGAGAAGTCTGAGACTAGGCTGCTGACATGAACAGGTTCTGGGTAGGGTCCCCTTCCAGGTCTCAGGCTGCGGAGCTCTCACTGTGCCCTCGTAGGGTAGAAAGAGCACTAGGCCACTCTCTAGGCTCCTCTTAGGAGAACACCAACTCCACTCATGAGGGATCCATTCTTCCAACCTAATCATCTCCCAAAAGCCTCACCTCCAAATCCTATATCACACAGGATTAAGGCTTCAACGTAGAGTTTGGGTGGGACACACACGTTCAATCCATAATATCTGACAACCAATGGCATTTAGGTTTGATAATATTTAATAGTATATGTGATTTTTGGTTTAATTGTAAGAGAGAAATATTAAGACCTGGATCTGATATTGAATAATTGCTTCAGGTGTTAAACGTAGACCTTGAATGATGACTCCCGCTCCTAGCCAGCTGAGCCAGGCAGGGTCTGCCCCCGTTTTTCACTCACAAAGATGACCTGGTAAAGTAGAACAGTAAAGTAGCTTGCTAGAGTTTACATCTTAAATGTCCCAGAGTGAAGTTACTAGGGGTTGCTTGAGGTTTAAGAAGTGAGTCCTAGTAGGGGGTCTTCAGGGACATGTCCTTGAAGGGCTTTGTGGGTCACCAGGCCCTCCTCTTGCTCTCTGGCTTCTGGCCATGAGATGAGTGGGTTTGCCTTGCCACCCGTTCCTACCATGAGGTACGGCCTTGCCCAAAGCACAGGGCCAACCAACATGAACTGCAACGTCCAACGCTATGTGCCAAAATGACCCTTTTCTTTTTATAAGTTGATTATCTCAGGTGTTTGTTTTGGTGATGAAAATCGGACCTACCACTTGTGGATTGCTAATTTGGTGCCAGGCACTGTGCCAATCAAGTTTCTGAGTTTCATTTCACTTTCTCTTACAACCCTCTTGGGTTACCATTATCTCCTAACCTGTCTAAAAGCACACCATTTATAGGAACAGGAGGACTCGAATTGTTTCTCCAGGACACCAGGTCACTGTTGCCCACCATCAAGCAGATGAACACAGAGTAGAAACATTGTGAAATTTCCACCATGTGTACACCAGACCTCTCCCTTTGGGCTCTAACAGGTGAATAATGGGATTTTCTCTTCAGCCTAGGAAACTGAATTAATAAATTGGAGCAGAGTCTCAGGAGCTGGAGGAGAAACACCCAGGGATCAGAGTAAAGAATCCTGCAAACATGCCTAACCTTGACCCAGCCCAAGGTCACGCTGACTCCTCTTGCAGCACAGCTCTGACCACTGAAGGGAAGAGAGGGTCGGGAAGCACCTCTGGCTCTTGTTACAATAGTCTGAACTCAAGCAGTCTGTGATAGCTTCCCTGGGTCAAGGCCAATTGCAGAGCTGTGCTCCTCACAAGTAGTCTTTCCCCATTTCTGGGACTCCCCGAGGTGTATTCAATAATGCACTCCTCATCCTGAAGCAGATGGAAAAGTGTTTAAAAAGGTGCCAGGTTTATTTATGGAAGCATGAGATTGAATTTAAGAGATGCGCTTTGCCAATATGAAATGCGAACTCTCAAAACAGGAAGTGTGTTTTACTGCCTATTTATTTTATTGCCGTATCAGCTGCCCAGAGCTGAAGAATCCTTCCTCTCAGGAATTATTTATTTTCTAACTTCTGAACCAGAACATCTTGACCATCAGCCCTCTAACTCCTTGCTGCCAGATTCCCAACTACAAACATGTGCCTCGTCGTCCTTCAGAGTGGATCCACCAAGTGTTCCACTTTAAGCATTTCAACTTGTGTTTTGCCCTGAATCTTTATTTTTTATATAGATGGAGAAGCTTCAAACAAATTGAATCAAGTGATAGAAGATAATACAAATTTAAAATACCTTTTAGGATTATAGAGGAATTCTCGAATCTTCCCCTGTATCTCAAGATGCACAATAATTAATATTCCATTGTGATTACTTAACCTGTGTGTAGAATCTAATGGAAGACAATGATTAACTAGTCAGATGGACTTTGTAAGCTGGGGAAAATAAAGGAGTCGATCAAAATATAGAGAGTTGTGCACTACTCAGCTCCCTGCTACTCTGGGGTTTTCACAACCTGGTGGAGTCAAAAGGCACTACTCTAGCTTTCACAATGTATGTCAGTAATATGGAGCAGAGGCAGCTTTTGACACCAGAAGAAATAGCCTCCTGCATATGAAGGCATAGAAAAGGACTCAGACAGCTCACATCTTGTTCCAGAGTCTATAGAATCCAGCACTGGTGTGAGACATCATCAGACTTCCATCCAGGTCTTGGGGGTGGCACTAGAAATATTCAGAAACAAAATACAGACTCTGAATGCAAATGAATAATGCTTTTTTTTTTTAAATAAAAAAGACACAGCAGGTTTGTACAAGTTCTTTCATGGTTGAGAACCATCCATCCCAGTGTAGTCCAACGTGGATACTTGTGAACAGGTGCGTTTTCACCCATGGACTTGACACACAAACCTCCTTAAATTCCTGGGAGAAACCCAGGCAGAGGACATGTTACAATGGTGCCACCTTCTGGATCTTCTCCCATATACAGCTTTTCTTCATGTCACTCAAAATTCCTCCATGGCTCCCTATTGCTGATAGGAAAGAGTCTGAAGTCTTTGGCTTTGAAGACCTCTTATGATCTTGCCCAAGTTCATGTTCAGGTATCATGTCAAC
Organism: Glaucomys volans; assembly: GCA_020662805.1. Taxonomy (NCBI): domain Eukaryota; kingdom Metazoa; phylum Chordata; class Mammalia; order Rodentia; family Sciuridae; genus Glaucomys; species Glaucomys volans. Next base: position 88,660 of record JAJEJO010000353.1, on the reverse strand, counting down.
ATACTCTATATAGGCATTCTATGCCACCTGCTCCCCAGAACAAGGATCCTCTTTCTCAAGTCTGACATGAACTCAATGCCACAAACCAGAGGGAGAAGCACAGAGCAGCTCAGGGAATTCAGTGCCGGGCTGCCAGGAGGAATAAGACCAGAAGGTATAAGAAGCTTCAGTACCTACGTCATGCAGGTCACCAAGTGCTCATGACAATCTGAAGACAACCCTTCTTTGTGGTTATTTGAAAGTTTCGAAGAAAAACCAGCAATAATAAAACAGATGAAAGAACACAAATGCAAACTTAAAATACACATAGAAAAGAAAAACAAGAAAACAGACTGCTCAATTCACAAATGATCAAAAATACAGATTCAAGTCAAACAATATTATGTTTGTCCATCAAACTTGAAAAGATTGTTTTTACAGTGATATGGGCCATGTTGCCGGGGAAACAGGCAACTGCAAACACTTTTGCAAGGCATCATTTCTGGAAGTAACTTTGTGAATGTTTATCACAAGTCTTAGAAATGTGCTTGCATTTTAATACAGAAATTTTATATTAAAAGTTATCTTTAAGACATGTCATAGTTTCTTCCTAACAATATACACTAGAATGATAATTATCACTGCAACATAAATTGCAATAGAAAAAAAGTTTCAATAAGTTACATGGCTAACCATAGGAGATTTGGTATATTCATATGATAAATTATAATTAAAATTGATCGGTAAATAAATCTAATACATATGTATTATTCATATTGAATCACTTGGTAAAAATAGATTACATAAATATAATCTGTATTTCACATTAATTCTATTTTTGTTTATAAAATGCATGCATTGAATAATAAATCAGAATTATTCCCATTATCAGTGGTGTCTTATTCAGGTGGCAGCAATATGAAAGATTTTTATTTTCTTCATTCCCAAATTTTGAAACATTTTATAGTAAGTAATGTTTTTCTTTTTGTAATCATCATAATAATTTTGGGGAAGAAAATGATGAATCAAACCCAATGAAAGCAAGGTCCATATTAGGTTGCATTTGTATATAACATTTGATTAAACCGAATTCTGCTTCTCTTAAATTTTGCTCAGAGTCTACTACAGGTCAATGTCCTTTGGATATCTCCTTCTTTATCAGATCCAGTGTGGGCGTGGGTGTGGGTGTGGATGTGAAGAAATGGCATCTGGCTAGTGCCAGGTACACACACTGGATTGGAGCAAGGCCTTCCACGTGGCCTCATGTACACCTGCCCAAGAGCTACAAAGATAGGCTAAGTTTTCCTATGCTCTTTTGAGGTTTAACTCCTTACCCAGAAGAAAGCAAGGCTACAATGCAGAATGCAAAGCTGTCCCCTGGGTTGGTAAACTGAGAAGCAGAAAGTGCAAGCAAGGCAGGAGCACTTCATGTCCCAGGAGGTTTTCCAGATAAGCCTCCTCCTGGGAACCCCCTTTCTCTGGTGGCTGTCTCAAAGGAAGAAATTTGTCTGCTTCAAAAAAGACATCCTTTTAGTTCTGTTGTCTGAGAATACATAAGGCTCTGACCTTTATCCCACACCCCATTTGATTCAGTGACTAAAGATTTTTATAATGGGAACTCAGATCTTTAGTTTATGTAACTTAATCCGTTTGCAAATTTCTTCTATACGGAAACACCCTGTGTTGTAGAGCAATAGACCAACCCTCCCTAAGTGACCTGGAGCACCCAGATACAAACAAGGAAAGGGATTTAAAGAAAGAGACAAATTGGTCTTTAATTGGAAGAGGAGTGAGCCAGGTCAGTGCCGCATTCCCTGGAACAGCGGATCCTCCAAGGACATGCCTCTGCTCTCAAAGAGGTTGGCCTGGCAACTCACTTACACACTCCACTTGGGGAAAATTCTTTTCAGCACTCGCCAAAATGCCGATCCAGGCTCCTTTGCCTAGCAGCCTTGAAAGCTTGCACACATTTAGAGAAAATACTTTCAAATGACTCTGGAGTTCTGCTTTATGTTTCATATTCCTTTGAACTTATTACCTCTTTACAGTGTCTTGGACTATTAGTTTGGGAACATTTAAAGTTAATGACTATATGGAAAGTAAAACAACACTTTGAAGTTGCCCAAGTCATTCATTTCTCTCTTTCATATGCAGGGGGTTATAGAAGGCTGGGTGAAGCCAGACCAAGTCACTTCAGGAATAAATAACTTATTTGGGATCTATATGGATTGCTGCTCAGGGGAAAAGAGGGATAGATCAGCTCTGGAATGTCTAAGGGAACCAAAGCCATGATTAATGAGGGTCGACTTTAAAACTTGAGCACACACAGATAGGATTACTTCACATGGAGAACAGTGTCTGTCTGATCCAGGCTACCCAGACGCCATCTCCTGAGGCACTTGGTTCACAAATCTTGTTGGTCTCAGGGATGTACTGACAGCAAAAGAGATATGGAGAGGATTTCCTTCGCCTATAAGTAAGCAGCACCAGCAGAGCCATACATCCAATGACAATAGCCATTAAATAAAATTGGCAAGAGTGTCCACGAGGTCAAAGGTGAACAGTGCTGTTCGGGTATCTTTCAGTAAAGTACAACATGCTCTTCCAGATAATAGTCATTGCAATTATATTTTATATTTGTTTGTTTCTTTTTTTCTATAGATAAGGCCTTGGAAGCTATTGTGGGATGGAGCTGTCTGTGGTATGTAGGAGTCTGGGAAGCGGAAGAGGAGCCAAGAAACCAAGACAAGCTTGCTGCATCTCTTAGATGGTCCATGGTGTGTTTGCTGAAGGAGAAATAGAAACTGACTAGAAAATGGCCTGGACATCATTGAACAAACAACAAAGGACAGTCATAGTCATAGTCTCTAAAATATAAGACAGAACCAAATGGCACTCAGCAGAAATCCTAGAAAATACCTTTCTTTGTTCCTTTAAAAAAAAAAAGTTAAAAGTGTATTTGTCAATGGCAGCTATGAGTGTTGACAATTGTATTGAATTGAAAAATAAAATGATGCCTTCTCTCATAGAGCTGATAGCAGTCAGAAACAATTAAAACGTGTAAGAGAGTAGGAGACGACACCGCATTTGATGTTCAGTCAGTGAGCAAATATTTGCTAAGAATCTGCTGCGTGTTTCAGATTGATCTAGACTTTGGGATACAATAGTAAAAAGCACAGACAAGTTCTTGGTTCTCATGAAATTTATGTTTATTGGGAGCAGATGGCTAATAAAGAAGTAACAATAAATGAAGATGATTTTGTCGTTAAAAGAGCAATAAAGAAAATAGAGCAGGACGGCCTGATGGTAAGAATGTGGCTAACAGAGGAGGGGTGAGGAGGGCATAATTTAGATTAGTGATTAGGGGTTCTCATTAAGAGGGAGAGGCTTGAGCTGAATTGGAAATACAGACCTGGAAGGACAGATGGGGAGCGTGCTTCCAGCCACAGATGCAAAAGGTCTTTATTTGCTAAGGGAACAGAAAGCAAGACATTGTGCCTAGGACTTAGACTGCAGGGTGGAGAGGGACAGAAGATGGGTTTAGAGAGGAATGTACAGTTAAGGCTTCTGAAAGCCCGTAGGCCAGGGAGAGAAGTTTCCATCTCATCCCAAGTGCCATGGAAAGCTTCGGCAGGCTTTCAAGCAGGGGAACAAGATGGTGATTCCAAGAGACATAATTACTGCTCTGTAGAGAACAGATGGTGGACAGAAAAGAGGGAAAGGATGGGACTAGTGACAAGGGCGTGACAAGTCTTCAGGCAAGAAGGTGTGATATGTTGAACAAGATGTGATATGATCGCCTGATATGATTGGCAGTGAACCTGCAGAACTTGCTGTGGAATTGAATACACAGAGACAAAAGACAGGGAGGAGCTGTCTTAGAAATGCTAACAAGTTGGGGCTGGAGGTATATCTCAGTTGGTGAAGTTCTTGCCTTGCAAGTGCAAGGTCCTTGGTTCAATCCCCAGCACTGCAGGGGGAAACAAAAGAGATGGTAATATATTTTGTGGTGGTCCCTCAAGCTTAGGGTTTCAGGTTGTTTGGAAGAGGTAACCCTGAACTTTGATTTCTAAGAATGTTGAGTTTGAATATGTAACTAATAATTGATGGTAATTTTAGGGTATGAATTAAAAAAAATTTTGTTACTTTATTACCTCACCAACTTCAGTCATTAGTGATTTCTTTTTTGGAACATCAAATGTACTTTTACATAATGATGATAATAAATAATGATTTATTTTTCTGAAATCAAATCCTCCTTTTTTAAATAATACATTTAAAAATAAATATTTTACTGCAGGTTTGATCAGTTGGCACCCCCTGAACACTGGATTGAGTTATTCAAACTCCATCCGCCACCTTATTCTTATTCTTAAAATTAAAGCTGTGTGCCCTGCTAGCACTCACCACCCCAAATCAAAGACTCTGATCAATCATCTTCGTCTTTCTCTCCCAGTAGATTGTAAGTTGCTGGAAAGAGCGGGACCAAAATACTTATACTTTTGTTTTTACTATGAGCTAACTTGGACCCCGTAGTGTCAGGGACAGAGTGAGCCCTGTGCAAAGATTTGCCAAATAAACAGCTGTTCAAAGATCATTTCAGGGTTGCGATTTTTGGATTTCAACCTTTTGATGACAAACTCTAATGGGTTGAAGAGTGACTCCCAAACAGTATATCCCATAATTGCTACATTGTTTGTAAAAAGGACCTTCCAGATGTAAATAAAGGATCTTGCGACGAGAACATCCTGGGTTAACCAGGTGAGCCCAAAATTCTATGACAAGCATCTTTATAAGAAAAAGGCACAGACAGAGGGGGTCACGTGAAGCCTGAGGCAGATGTTGGTCTTATATTGCTAAATGGGACCCCCGAATGCCCAAAGAGGGAAGGAAGGGTTCTCTTCTAGAGCCTTTGGAAGAAGCACAGCCTGTAACACCTGGATTGTGGACATCAGCCTCCAGAACTGTGTTGGGCTCCCAAGCTTGTACAATTTGTCATGGCAGCCCTGAAGCTCTCAGTAGGGAACTCCCTGACCTGCCTACAAGGCAGGACTGCGGTAAGATGAGACCTCCTTCCACACTGAAGGAGGCGCTCAGTGAGGCTGTGTTTTACCCAAAGAAAATAAAATCATCCAAGCCGATCACGTAAAGCCAAAAGAAGCCTTTATTTTAGCTGGCCAGCAACAATTGCCCTTACTCCTAAAAGCGGGGTGCTGGGAAATTGTGCACCAGTTCTTTTATTGCCAACTTTTATAGGGTGCGGGGAGGGACCATGGTGGGGCTATAGGGAAGGGAAGGGGTTGGGATGGGCTATAGGGAGGGGATTTGGGACTGGGGAAGGCTATAGGGAGGGGATTTGGGATTGGGGTGGGCTATAGGGAGGGGATTTGGGATTTGGAGTGGGGCTGACTCTCCCAATCACGATGGAGAATCTCCCTGGGGAACATCAACTTTCCAATCTGTTTTCTGTGGCTATAACAGCTCGTGCCTGTATTCTACCCAGCAGCATCAACAATCATCAATCATCCATGCTGCCTCCCAGGTGGGGCAGGGTTTTAGAATTTAAGACAAAGAAAATATACCTGCAAATGTGACTTTGTCTTGAATTCTAAATTCATTTTGCTTCTATAGGTATGTTTTCAACCTAACAGGCGTAAGGCATTCTCCTTGGAGTCAGGACACCTCAGAATGGCCCTGGAAATATTTGTAATGGCCTTGTTAGAGACAAGAAGCCCCAAGAGAGTTTATTCAAGCTAAATGGTTGCTGGCTGAGTTTTCTAAACATTCACACACCTCATTTTGAGGAGGCAAAAAGGGAAATGACCTCAGGCTGAATGATAATTCTGTTACCACTCCCCTTGATTCTTCTGGGTGTGTCAAGCAGAGATGGCAAGAAAGGGAGTTGGGGGAAAACAGGAATTTCTGAGTGTGAGAAATAGAAGCCCAGAAGAGTTTCATAGCAAGAAGGATCATAGATGAAGCCCAGGAAACAAAGAGCATCTGCGGCCAACATGGTTATCAGTCCAAGTGGTGACCTGAACCTCATTTTTTCCATTTATCAGTTCCCCCCAAAAGTATACTAACTGATTCCCTTTTAAGAAAATTAACCAAAAGCGTCTAATTTCAGATTTTAAAAATGTCAGAAATTCTACTCTTTAATTTGTAGTGGAGCTAGAATTTTGGCTGTTTTAATTAAATTTGTGTTTTATTAATAACTGCTCAAAGAGAAAAAAAAGGCCAAAATTCTCTCCCTGAAGATTCCAAGCAGTTTGAAGGATAGTGATATATAAAATGAACCAGATGATCTAATCTCTGAATATTTCATACAAAATTTTAAATGGCTAATCTTTTTATATCCAGTTTCTAAAGTGTCTCCAACTGGCTGGCCAAAGAGAAATACTTCCTTTGCCCTTAAGTCCATGATTATGTGACAGGAGGGCAGCCCTTTATCATTTGCCTTCAGTTTATTTATTTTTTTTAAGTCCTTGTTTTCAGGGAGAGACCATGTAGAAGTCGCTGTCAGGTCAGGTCATCTATGTGGTGTGAGTTTTCAAGTTGGCAGTGACCTCCAGGACATCTTCAGGGACTAAGTTGCTCATTTGCAGAAGAGTCAGTTAAGCCCCAGCATAAGGAAATGACCTACCAAGGCCCTCAGCAAGTTAGAGAAAAGGAAAATTTGTCAAACACCTCCTTCGCTAGCATTTTGTTAGCTAGTTCATGTACATTTTCTATTTTAAATCATCTGACACTCCTGTGAAGTATTGTTATCATTATTATAAGTGGTAAGTGGTAAGAATGAGATTCTAAGTTTGCAAAATATAAAAAGTCTAGGTTACTTCACTGCTAGTCTCTGTATTTCTGGTCCTTTCCTTCTATTCATTTCCTTGTTGAATTGCAATTCAGCTCATAAGGAAGAGAGCCTTGTAGGTGGTCCCCATGATTCCTGCCTCCTGGTGTCTTTATCCTGTTGTAATGCCCTTCTTTGAGTGAGACCTGTGACTGCTTCTAACCAACAGAACATGGAAGTGACAGATGCCAGTTAATTATGACACATTATGTAAGACTCTGTTTTGCTAGAAAACTGACTCTAGAGCTTTCTCCCTCTCTGGCTTTATAGAAGTATACCTCCATGTTTGGAGAGGGTACATGGAGAATGCTTCAGGGCCACGAACTGCAGAAGGCCTCCGGGATCTGAGAGCGGTTTCTGGCTGAGCAAGAGGCCAATACCTTGATCCTAAATAAGATGAACTCTGCTAACAACTTGAGTGAACTTGGAAGCAGAGTCTTCGCTAGTTGAGCCTTCGGATCGGAACTCAGCCTTTCGACCTATTAATTGAAGCCTAGTGAGACCCAGAAACAACTCAGTTACACACACCTTGACTTGACCAGTAGAAACCATGCAACAGTAAATGAGCATTAATGTTGCTCTCAGATGCTTTTTGTAGTAAAACTCATAGAGCATTTATTATAACTTGGGTCCTCTGGTAAGTACTGGAGATTCGGAAATTTATAGCAAATTTCCTGTACTCTTAAGTTGGCAAGAATGAGTATACAGGTAAAGATCATACAGTCAAAATGAAGACATAAATTCTACAACCTGTTGTAAAACAAAGTCTGTGACAACAGATAAGGAAGATAACATGAGAAAGTTCTCCAGTAATACTTCCTTCTTCTCTTTTTCCTGGTCCCCAAGGGCTCTTTCCTTCTTATCTCAAACCCTTCATTCTTACTGATGTGCAAAGGCTGATGACAACTCAGACTGATACTTTATTCTTGTGAGACATAGCAGAAATGTGCTCGACATCTGTGAATTTCCTCTCCTTCTTTGGCATTCAGCATAATAAAGTTTTCAGACTTCTCTGAATGGTCAGTGGCATACTGGTATTGTAAGGTGCACTACTTCCATTTCTGGCTCTTAAAGTCTCCTTCAAGATCCTTGGAACAGAAGGAAGAGGAGCTGATGAAAAATTCCAAGACCCTGAAAATTGAAGTTTCCTGATTCCTACAGCACTGTGTGGAGTCATGCCAATCACACAACCATCTCACCATTATGTAAGCAAGAAATAAACATTTATAACATTACTCATGGTATTAGTTGTTTATTGTAGTAATTATCCAATAATAGAATTGAAACATAACTGATATCAAAGATAGCGAAAAGGATGGGTCAATGGATGCAGACTTTTTAAATTTTTGTGTTTGGCTGTCTCTCCAATCTCTGGGACCTTCAAGTTAAACCTCAGTTAATATACCAACGTCCATAGAGCTCTGAAAGTGGGGACAGATACATGGAGGGACTCTGCGTAATCTTAACCCAGTCAGATGACAAGACCAGTGCTCCACCCTTCCCCTTGGCGTGGGCTCTCCTTCCCTGGAAGATCTGTAGCCCAGACTTCCCAGTTCATTTCTAGCTGGTTTCTAGGACTATACTTCAGGGGGCAGGTTTTTCCAGGGCCTGTTATAAGCTCTGGGAAAAGGGCCAGAATGTTTCATATTGTAATGGAAAATAATCCTTCCACCCTCAATCTGCACATTTTATTTAAGGTGTGAAAAATGCTTTCCCAGCTTCAGCCAGGAGCATTCAGATCTCCATGGGGATCTGGGCTAAGAAGGTGGGGGCAATGATTAGGTGAGGGAGAACACTCCCTGCAGCAGTTTCCAGGGGAGCAGCAAGCATGTCGCAAAAGGAAAACAAGACTTGACCTCCAGCCTGGCTCACGTTACATATTTCTGCCTCGCCCTGGTGCCCAGAATCTCCAGCTCACACTTGGCCTGGAATCAAGGAGCACTGAGTGGTTGGTGGGGGAGCCCTTCTGTGGACATGGAGCTTAGAAACCTGCACTGCTGCCTCCAGACGCTGATGTTCTCTCCAGGCCAAGGGCAGGTGAAGAATGGGGGTACCTGGCTGTGTTAGGACTTGAAGGCAGTTGACTAGCTCTCATAGATCCCCAAGTTTGAGGGCCCTCTGAGAAGCTAAAGTCAAATCATTTTTCAAAGGGACAAAGTAACAAAGAAGCTGGTTGATTGGTATTTGCAATGGGTAAGTTTTAACTCCGTCACAGTTCAGGGTCTGTATTCAATGGCTTCATTACTGTGTACCTTTAGGTATCTATGACTAACAATATGGTTTTTGACAATACTTTCCAGGCTAGATAATTACACAATGGCTAAAATTATACCCAGATCCAATCAGACTCAATTGGGTGATATTTTGGGGACACTGTGTGCTGATCTTTGTCCAGATTATGTATAAGATTCTTTAAAAGCTAAAATGAATCAGCAATGCCTTAAGAAATGAATAAATTCTTAAGAGCAGGATTCCTTTTAGAAACATTAATCTGGAAACTTTTTAGTTTGAAGTAACATTAAAGTTTTCAACTTAGTTATCTACATTTTTTATAAAAACAAACTTGAAATTTTATCCCAAATTACAGACTGACTAATATAACATCCATTTTACTTGAAGACAACTTAGCTTGGAGAAGTAATTTCACAAGTCCAGTGTCCTGCTAGGGGGTAACAGTGTTAAGATTCTTTAAGAAATTTAAGGGAAAACTGCTTCTCCCTGACTTTGTGCAGAGCAATTAAAACATCAAGGCTTCCTGTTCTTCATTCAGCAAAATGGCTCTGACTCAAGTCCCCCACCCCAAAATGCACCCACCAAAAGAAATCTTCTCATCCTGGTCCTCATGGATTTTCCTTATTTCTAAATGGGGAGGGCACCCTCATCTGTTGTCCCACTAGGACACTTGATCAGAGTATCCATGAATATTCTTCTTTGTCAATGAATATTCATGACAAATATTTATTTGACAAAGAATATTCTTCTTTGTCAATGTAGGTCTGGCCCTTAGTAAGTTCATTGACAATTGCTGAGTACCAAGCCCTCTGCAATCACATTTTATTTGATCTTTAAACTAATTAATGAAGGAAATGGTATTAGTTCTGTCTTATGTAAGAGAAAAACAGACTCCTAAGGATTAAGTTACTGGTCATTTTGCTCTCTGGAGGAGGCCAGCACTCTCTCTTGAAAGTGTGCTCCTTGCCTTACATTAAAAGCTTTTCACTTTCAAGATACCTGAACTTCCCACTTGAATGTGTAATTCTTGCTTTACCCCAAAAGACATCTGTCTTTTGGCCTAGCCTTGTATCTGCTTTCCTAAATAAATTTGTGCCTCTAAAAAAGAAACATTAAGTCACTTGTGCAAGAGTCCATTGTGGAATTCAACACTACGCTCAGTGGCTTCCGCCATTTTTTTTTTAATCCTTTCCTACTGCTAATCTCTACATCTAATCAATCAATGAATTCTGCTCACTCTACCTCAAAATAGATTCTCAATCTCAGCATTTCTTGGCATCTACTCTGTTAACACCTTCATTCAGTCAACCACATCTTTTCATGTATTCAAAAAGTTCTTTTGCTGCACTGCAACCAGAATATTTTAAAAATAATACTGTAACAAACTACCATGTTTCCCATTTCTGCTAAAATCTGTACTTTTTCTCAAAACCTATAATGTTCTCATTGCCTAGCTCCTCCCTAAATATTTCATATTGCAATGAGAAATAATCCTTCCACTGTGCATACATCCATTTTATTTAAGGTGTTTATTACGGATTGAATTATGTCCCCTTGGAATTCATATGTTGACGTTCTAGCCCCAGTACCTCAGCAGGAGACCCTATTTGGAGACAGAGCCTTTAAATAGGTAATTAGATAAAAAGAGGGCATATGGTCATACCCTCATCCAACACGGTTAGTTTCCTTGTTAAAATAAAAAGAGATTAGGACACAGAGATCATGGACAGAGAGAACACCAGGTGTCCATCTGTAAGCTAAGCAGAGATGCCTCAGGAGAAACTAACCTCCTCCAGACACCTTGCTCGAGAACTTCCAGCCAGAACTGTGAAAAACAATGTGACTTTGTTATGGCAGCTCTAGCTACAAATGAAGTATCTGGAATGCTTACCTAGCTTCAGCCAGGAGCATTCAGGTCCTGGGAGAAGACCTGGTATTACAAGGTGAGGAGATTTGGAAAAAGTAAGGGACCCAGAATAGCCAAAGAAATCCTTAGCAAGAAACTAGTGAAGCAGGAGACATCACAATACAAGACCTTAAATTGTACTACATAGCTACCAGTAGCAAAAACAGCATGGTATTGGCACCAAAACAGACATGAAGACCAATGGAACAGAATAGAAGACACAGAGACAAACCCACATAAACACAGTTATCTCATACTAGACAAAGGTGAAAAACATGCCTTGGAGAAAAGATAATCTGCTTAACAAATGGTGCTGGGAAAACCAGAAATACATATGTAGCTTACTGAAATTAAACCTTTATCCCTCACCCTGCACAAAACTCAACTAAAAGTGGATTAAGGACTTAGGCATTACAACAGAGACTCTGCACCTAATAGAGGAAAAAAATAGGCCTAAATCTCCATCATGTTGACTTAGGAATTGACTTCCTTAATACAACTCCTAAAGCACAAGAAGTAAAATCAAGAATCAATAAATAAATGGGATGGCATCAATCTAAGAAGCTTCTTCACAGCAAAGGAAACAATCAATAACATGAAGAAAGGGCCTACAGAATGGGAGAAAATCTTTGCCACCTGTACCTAAGGGCATTAACTTCCAGATATATAAAGAACCCAAAAAACTTAACATCAAAAAAACAAATAACCCAATCAACACATGGGCTGAAGAGATACTTCACAGAAGAATTACAATCAATCAAAAAATATATGAAAAATGCTCAACATCTCTAGCAACTTCAGAAATGCTAATCAAAACTACACCTAGATTCCATCTCACTCCAGTCAGAATGGCAATTATCAAGAATACAAGCATCAATAAATGTTGGTGAGGATGTGGGGGAAAAGTTACAATCATACATTGCTGCTGGGACTGCAAATGGATGCAACCACTCTGGAAAGTAGTATGGAGATTCCTCAGAAAACTTGGAATGAAACCACCCTTTGACCCAGCTATCCCACTCCTCAGTTTACAAACAAAGGACTTAAAATCAGCATAATGCAGTGATGCAGCCACATGAATGTTTAAAATAGCTTAATTCAAAATAGCTAAACTATGGAACCAACCTAGGTGCCCTTCAACAGATGAATGAATAAAGAAGTTGTGGTATATATGCACAATGGAATATTACTCAGCCATAAAGGAGAACGAAATCATGGCATTTGCTGGTGAATAAATGGAACTCGAAAAAGTCCTGCTAAGTGAAATAAGCCAATCCCAAAGAATGAAAGATTGAATGTTTTCTCCCATATGTGGATGCTAATTCACAATAAGGTGGTGGACTAGAGAAGAAAAGAGGTGCTTTGGATTAGACAGAGGGGAGTGAAGGGAGAGGAGGGGGTTTGGGGGTAGGAATGATACTAGAAAGAATTGGATATATTACCCTCTGTGAATATATGACTATATGACTGGTGTGACTTTATGTCATGTACCACTGGAAGAATGAGAAGTTACACTCCACTTATGTATGATGAGTCAAAATGCATTCTATGTGACTAATTAGAACAAAATATAAATAAAATGTAAAAAATAAAAAAAAAGGTGAGGAGAAACAAGCAGAGGAAGAAAAACACTTTCCACAAAGCCTCCATCCTGCCTCCATTCCCTCAGTCATGAATGCCCATCCTCCTGACCTTCATTCTCTGCCTGTCTTTTCACTGGATAGTTCCTCTGGCCATAGAGCTCGACATGGTGTCATCCTCGTTTAATTAGGTAAGACCTCCTACCTAACCTCAGTCAGCGAGTTCCCCACCACTGCTTCACGAGTGGTTTCCTTTATAGGACATTCCCAATGAAACTGATGCATTTATTTGCTTAACTGTCACCCCTAACCAGTTCCTAAGAGCAATACCCAATGCATATGTAAAAGCTGGTCGAATCTTTGTGTTAAATGAATGAATAGTGGTGTTTCCTGAACACCACTGAGTTCCTCAAAGGTCTATTTCCAGCTTGTTATCTTTTCCCATTCCCCAAAATAGAGCCTGTCACAAAGTAGGTACTCAATAAAAGCCACACAAATTCAATGGAGTCACTAAAAAACACTCCATAAATGTTAAATGAATGAAATGAAAAAAGAGATCACACACACACACACACACACACACACACGTGTGTGTGTATATATATATATGTGCATATACATACATATATATTTATATATATGGCATGCTTATAAGTCTCTTCTTTAAGGCTTTGAAGTTGGGAAGAAATATGTACAGAAAGGAAAAATCTGTTCTCAATAAACCAGAATATTGAATTTCCACCAGGGTGTCAGTAGATGTGGGGTGAGGAAGTGATCTGGAAGGTCAGGGAGCCCCACTGAGGTCCCATCTCAGTCTTTTCCCAGGCACCAACATCGCCCCAGAAGATTCCTAGAACAATTTTCCAATCTCTCTTTAAAATTGGAAATTGATTAATTCCTTATTTCCAGCATTTTAAAAAAGGAATCTGAACTCTAGAGAAGGCCATCAGTGTGTTCAGATGCCTACAACACCTGTTTGAAGGCAAGAACATGTGGCTGGCTTTTTGACCATGTCCACATCACGAAACCCCCAACTTCAATCCCTATGTGTCTCAGTCCTTCTTTTTAATTAACAGAGTAATTATATACTAAGGTTTATGGTATGAAGAAGCAGGTCTAGGGACTGTGGCAGAGATCAGAGAGATGGTTGCCAATCTTCTCTCCTCCTCCTAGAGACACAGCTCAATCACATTTCCCTCTAGTCCAGAAAAGATTAGGCCATGATGCTCTTTTGAACAAGGAGTGTGATTAGAAGTGTTACGTGTCACTTCTCTGAGATAGTTACAAGCTTTACAATATCCTCCTCACTTTTTTCCACATATCCATGGAGGCCACGTGTGGATGACAGTTGTCTGATAAGATGGAACAGTTTCAGGTTCCAAAACAACTTTATGGAACAGAAACCATGGTCTATCAGCATGTGACTATGACATATCAACAAGAATAACAAGTATATTATTTTAAACCACTGAGGTTTTGGTATTGTTTGTCATAGATACTTCATGATACCTGTTCTTGCTAATAGAGTGAGCTTACTGAAATTGTTCACTTAGGTTGATTTGGTCCAATGTTTAGGATGATGGATATTTTGACATTGATCTATATTACAAATCTATGAAATGCTCTAATACATATGTTTTCCTACCATGAGTAATACTAACATAATGAACAGTATTGATGTTTTGAAATACAATAAAAACTATATACCTCTCAGAATTTTAATTTAATATTTTAAACATTCCTTTTACTTTTATAAATGCTTAGGAGGCAATTTTACATAAAGGATAAGTGGAATCTTGAAAAATATTGAATCATTAAGAAAATTTATTTTCTGATTGAAGTGGGAGACCCAGCAAGGTTAGGATGTTTAAAATATTTGCAGTACAAAGAATGCAAATAGAAAAGGCCATTCCAACAAAGCAGATCTTCTAAAGCACCACACCCTGGCTACATTCAGTCACTGGGGCCAGCAATGTGATGGGTGCTCATGAGCATTGGCTGCTCTGTAGTTCACACATGCACTTCTCTTTTCCTTAGCAATTTCTAAAATTACCAGGAATCAATTGGTTTTCTTCCCACACCTGCTTATGGTAGTTTTACTTGCCATTATATTTATTTAATATAATTATAATTTATTAAAATGATAAAATATGAATGCAAAAGATTGTTTCTAGGAAAACTAAATAAAGGACAACTACTAAAAATAAATATCAGTTAAGTTGAATATGGGCAAGGCAAATAAAAAAGATCATGCAGATAGAAGGAATGCCATTTAGTTTGTAACTAGCCAACAAGATTTATAGCTTAAAACAAACACTTTCATAGCTCAGGATTCTGCAAGTCCACCATTCAGACCGGTCCAAGCACTAACTCTTTCAGCATCAAGCTTGACCCATCTTGATTGGGCTTGCCCGTGTGTCTATGATAAGCTGGTGGGTGGGCCACAAACAGCTGGCATGACCCGAGCCCC
The DNA here is from genome assembly GCA_020662805.1 of Glaucomys volans. Classification (NCBI taxonomy): domain Eukaryota; kingdom Metazoa; phylum Chordata; class Mammalia; order Rodentia; family Sciuridae; genus Glaucomys; species Glaucomys volans. Next base: position 73,646 of record JAJEJO010000353.1, on the reverse strand, counting down.
TCTCTACCTGCTCTCTCACCCTCCACAGGCCCAAATTTCATGTGAGGTTCAAGGGTTCTAAAAATAGCAGGAAGGCAAACCCTAATGCAAGAACCTTCAAGGCTGTCTAATAAGGGTTCTACTTATCACACCATTAATCAAAGAAAGCCAGAGGGGCAACAGCTAACACTGGCATGAGAGGACTGCCAAAGGTGTGAACTTGAGAAAGGACGACAGATTGGGGTTAAACGACATGTAGCCCTACAGAAGGGCAGCTGAGTAGTTTCCCACATAAGTCACTCTACAAGTGTCTTTCAATTCTTGTTATATTTTAGACAAAAAGAGCAAAACATAACAACAAAAACCCTTTAAACTAAATATCATAGATTATATGGGAAGGGAGAATGTATGCAAAAGTAGATTTCCTTATATATAGGTTTTGTATCATATGTATATGATCCATTCCTACATTTTTATTAGTTACTGATTGTACAAAGCTTTTTTATACTCTTGCTATACTATGACAAAACTTCCCCAAATGGAACTGAATCAATACATAGAGAATAGCCAGAGATATACACACATAATCACTAGTATCATAGCTTACTTTTTCCACCATCACACAAGTAAAAGGTACAATTCAAACTGGGAAATACATTTACCAAGTGTGAAATACAATAGTTTATGTGTCACTAAACCATTTGGGCTTACCAAGATGATTTGCTTTTTTAAAATATTTTCTGTTTGGTTTGTTAAATTAAAATAGTAATTTGTGGCTGTTGAAACAACTGATTCTGTTTGTAAGCAAATATTACAAATTATCCCTTCTAATGCCTTGTTATTTACAGATACATTCAAGTACTCTTCATTTTTATGAAAATACAATTATACTATATGTATTACTTTACAAATTGCTTTTTCTACTTGGTAGGATATCATTGTGGAATTTCTTTTCTTCTAAGTTTATATGTATATATATGTATAAACATATATGTGCATTTTTTCTAAATAACACCATATATATGCTGAGATTTTTGTATTTATTTTTATTGTAGTAAAATGCACCCTACATCAAATTTGCCAATATAGATTTGAATTGTGCAATTCAGTGACATTAAACACCTTTATATTGTCATGCTATCATTACCACCCCCATCTCCAGAGCTCCTTCCATCTTGCAAAACTGCATGTCTCTATCCATTTAATAACAACTCTCTGTTTCTCCTCTGGGAAACACCATTCTGTCTGCCCACATGATTTTCTCTATTCCAGGAACCTCATGGAAGTGGAGTCATATAGCATTTGTCTTACTTTGACTGCCTTTTATCCCTTAGCAGAATTTCTAAGGTTCATCCATGTAGCATATGTCAAAATATTCTTCTCATTTTTAGGTGGAATAATGTTTCATCATTTGCACACCACACATTTTCCTTATGCATTCATCCATCAGTTGCTTTCACACTTCAGCTGTTGTGAATAATGCTGCCATGAGCATGTCTCTTGGAGACTCCGCTTTCGATTCTTTTGAATATACACCCAGAGGTGGAATTATGGAATCACATGTTGTCCTGCTTTCTATACAGGACACTTGGATTTTTACAGTGGCTTACCCTTGTGCTTCCCACTGACAAAGCCCAAGTGTTTCAATCTCTCCACATTCTCTCCAAGACCTGTCATTTTGTTTGCTTGGCTTTTGCTCATTATAGTAGCCGTGCTAACTGATATCAGGAAAGAACTCATGTCACCTTTGATTTGCATTTCTCTGATTATAAGATATGATGTATGCTTTTCCATGTGCATATTAGCCACTTATATGCCTACTTTGTAGAAAAGTCTGTTCAAGTCATTTGAAATTTCAAAAAATTCAATTTTAAAATTCATTTTTAAAATTGATTTGCTGTTGTTGAGTTTTAGGATTTCTGTATGTATTCTGGACATTAATCCATAATAAGATGAAAGATTCACAAACATTGTCTCCCATTCTGCACGTTGCCTTTTTAACTTGGTTGACAGTGGTTTTTGATGCACAAATCTTCAAAATTTTCATGAAGACTGATTTGTCTATTTTTCTTGTTTTTTACTTGTGCCTTTGGTGTCATAGCCAAGCAATCATGAACAAATTCAGACTCATGGAGCTTCTGCCTTATGTTTTCTTCTAAGAACTTATGGTTTTAGGTCTTACATTTAGATCAGGCATGCATTTTGAGTTAATCTTTGTGCATGCGTGTTAGGAGTGTTGGGAAATTCATTTCTTGCATGTGAATAGCCAGGCTTCCCAGTACTGCTTGTTATACAGACTATTCCTCATTGAATGCTCTGGGACCCCTGGTCAAAAATCATTTGACTTTTTGCAAAAGGAATTATTTCTAGATTTTCTGTTCTATCCCGTTTGTCCACATCTTTTTCATTATGCCAGTTTTTAAACTATTTATACCACATTGTTTTGTTATTGTACCTTGGAATTAAGTTTTGAAATTACAAAGTGTGTGGATTCCAGCTTTCTTCTTTTGGGGGAGTGCTTTGGTTTCCAGTGTCCCTTGAGACTGCATAAGAATTTATTTTTATTTTTATTTTATTTTATTTTTTATTTTGGGTTCAATGTACCAAAGGATTTAAAATCTGCATATTATAGTGATGCAGTCACATCCATAAGAATTTTAAGATAGGTTTTTCTATTTCTGAAAAACAATTCATTGGTATTTTGGTAGGGATTGCATTAATACTGTAGATCACTTTGATATTGAGATCTAGAAAACATTAAATCTTTCAACAATAAATATCAGATATCTTCTCATTTATTTATTTGGACTTTAATTTCTTTCAGAAATATTTTGCAGTTTTTTCATTTACAAGTTGTTTACCTCCTTGGCTAATCACTGTTTTCTTCTTTTTGATGCTGTTGTGAATGGAATTTTTTTCTTAATTTTTTTTACAAATTGTTCCCTGTGAGTGTGTAGAGATGCATCTGAATTTTGTTGACTTTGTATCCTCCTATTTTGCTGAATTCATTATTAGTTCTAACAGGTGTGTGTGTGTGTGTGAGTGTGTGTGTGTGTGTGAGTGTGTATGGTCCTTAGCTCTTTAGCACTTTTCACATTCAAGATCTTTCAAAATCTATGTGACCTGGCTCATCAGTCTTCCCTGGCCCTGGTCCTGGGATTCACACCATTGGGGCTCCTGATTCTTAGACTTTCAGACATGAACTGTTTATATTATGAGTTCTCCTGGTTCTCAGGCCTTGAGACTCACAGGGAAATTATACCACACACTCTTTCCTGGGTCTTCCTCTTTCAGGGAGCAGAACAAGGGACCCCTGAACCTCCATGAACACTGACAATTTGACTCCTTTGAAAATGTAGATGTAGCTTTCTCTATGGAATCACTGTGACGACTGGGACCCTATACACACATCCCCCAAACTAGAGGGCCTTCAAGGCTCTCATTGCTGCTCAGGACAGGGGGGCTCAGGTCTGTGTGCTCTCTGCACCACCCTGTTTTTCATTTTGGTCAAACCAACTGCGCCCCTGAATTTCTCAACAAATTTCCTGCTTGTACCCTTCCAGCATCTGAGAGTAACAATGGATTCTGTGTGTTTGAGAACAAAGTCATAGCCTTCTGTGTGAGCAATGAGGAGCTGTGGGGAAGTACTGCAGAGGCAGCAGCTCAGAGGGTAAAGTGGGTGAGCCTTGCTGATAGTGACATAGTGCCCCCAGCCAGTGCCTGGGCGTTCCCTACCTTGGGCATCATGCACCACAACGAACAGCCACTGAGAATGCAGAGGAGGAGGATTCTGGGCCTGCTGGATGCTTACTGGAAGACAGGAACTTTCCTAGTGGGCGAACAAGTGACACTGGGGGACATCACAGTTGTCTGCCCCCTGCTGTGGCTCTGCAAGCAGGTCTGGGAGCCTTCTTTCTGTCTTTCCCAATACCAGCTGCTGGTTCCTCACCTGCATTAACCAGTCCTGGTTCTGGCTGTCTTGCAGGAGGTGAAACTGCAGAAGAAGATGTCTCAATGTGATGCTAAGAGTTTGCAGAGAGCCAGCCTCATGGAAAGAGAAGGGCTCACAGGAAGAGAAGCAGAAGCAGAAGTGGAAAGAGGAGACAAGGGCAGCTGCCCCAGTTCCAGAGGAGGAAATGGATGAATGTGAGCAGGAGCTACCTGCTGAGCCCAAGGCAAAGGGCCCCTTGGCTCACCTGCCTAAGAGAACATTTGTGCCGGATGAATTTGAACTCAGGTACTCTAATGAGGACACACTCTCTGTGACACTGCTGTATTTGGGGGAGGACTTTCATAAGCATGGCCAGTCCATGAGGTACCCTGAAGAGCTCGCCCAGACCTTCCTGGGTTGCAGCCTCACCACCAGAATGTTTTAGCGCCTGGACAAGCTGAGGGAGAACACCTCTGCAGTGTCATCCTCTTGGAACCAACGTTGGCAGCTTCATTTATGGAGTCTGGGTCTTCTGAAGCCTGGAGCTTGCCTTTCTAGAGTCCAGATGGGCAAGTGGACTAGGAGTCATACTCGTGGTGGAAACTGGACCTTGGCAGTGCGGACCCAGGCGCTAGTTGGAGAGTACTCTTCCTGGGAGGGGCCCTTCCAGCATGTGGGCAAAGCCTTCAATCAGGGCGAGATCTTCAAGGGCACATCTCCTGCCATCGTTAGCTGCCTGCACCTGCCCTTCAGGGAGATGGGTGTCATTAAAGGAAACTGAACACTGAAAAAAATGTAGATGTTTTATCTTTTTCTTTTTTTCTTTTTAGTTTATTTATTGTTTTTAGATATACATGACATTTTGACTTATTATATATACATGGAGTGCAACCCATTCCACTTTTGATCCCAATCTTGTGATTTTACATGACGAGGAGTTTCACTGGTGGTGTATTCATATATGAGAATAGGGAAGTTAGGACTGATTCATTCTACTACCTTTCCTATCCTATCTCCCTTCCCTTTGTTCCCCTTTGTCTAATTCAGTGAACTTCTGTACTTCCCCTCCTTACCCTACCTTGCTGTGGGTTAGCATCCACATATCAGAGAGAACATTTGGCCTTTAGTTTTTTGGAACTGGCTTATTTCACTTAGCATGATATTCTCCAGTTCCATTCATTTACCAACAAATGCCATAATTTCATTCTTCTTTATGGCTGAGTAATATTCATTGTGTATATATACTACATTCCCTTTATGCATTCATCTGTTGAAGGACACCTACGTTGTTTCCATAGTTAGCTATTGTGAATTAAGCTGCTATAAACATTGATGTGGCTGCGTCACTATAGTACGCTGATTCTAAGTCCTTTGAGTATTAACCGAGGAGTGGGATAGCTGGGTCAAAGGGTGGTTCCATTCCAAGTTTTCTAAGGAATCTCCATACTGCTTTCCAGAGTGGCTGCACCAATTTTCAATTCAACAAGCAATGTTGTATAGCACTTCCATCTTTTTCAATTAGTGAACCTTTTCCCCCACATCCTCACCAACATTTATTGCTACTTGTTTTCTTGATAATTATCATCTGATTGGAGTAAGATGGAATCTCGGTGTAGTTTTAATTTGCATTTCTTTAATTGCTAGAGATGTTGAACATTTTTTCAAATTTTTTTACCATTCATATTTCTTCTTCTGTGAACTGTCTGTTCAGTTTCTTTGCCTGTTTATTGATTGGGTTATTTGGGTTCTTTTTGGTGTTAAGTTTTTTGAGTTCTTTATATATCCTAGAGATTAATGCTCTGAGGTGCAGGTGGGAAAGATTTTCTTGCACTCTGTAGGCTCTCTGTTCATGTTCTTGATTGTTTCCTTTGCTATGAAGAAGTTTTTTTTTAAATTTGATTCCATCCCATTTATTGATTTTTTATTTTACTTCTTGCACTTTAGAAGTCTTATTGAGGAAGTCTATTCCTGAGTCCACATGATGGACTGTTGTGCCTGTTTTTCTTCTAGTAGGCCCAGGGTCTATGGCCTAATGCCAAGGTCCTTGATCCACTTTGAGTTGAATTTTGTGCAGGATGAGACATAGGGGTTCAATTTCAATTTCCTATATATGCATTTCTAGTTTTCCCAGCCGGATTTGTTGAAGAGGCTATCTTTTCTCCAATGTATGTTTTTGGCACCTTGTCTACTATAAGATAACTGTATTTATGTGGGTTTGTCTCTGTGTCTTCTGTTCTATCAGTCTTCTATTCCATTTTCATGCAAATACCATGCTGTTTGTGTTACTGTAGTATAATTTGAAGTCTGGTGTTGTGATGCGTTCTGCTTCACTTTTTTCATTAAAGATTGTTTTGGCTATTCTGGGCCTCTTTCCAAATTAATTTAATAACTGCTTTTTCTATTTCTTTGAATAAATTCATTGGAATTTTAATGGGAATTGCATTGACTCTGTGTAGCACTTCCATCTTTTTCTTGTCTAATTCTTCTGACTTCTGGTATATTGAGTGAAGTGTTGAGAGTCAGCATCCTAGCCTTATTTCTGATCTTAGAGGAAGAGCTTTAATTTTTTACTATTGAGTATGCTCTGACTGGTAAGTGTTGCAGTTGATTTGTTTTCTCTCTTTATTTTAAAGGTTTTCTTGTTTTTTATTTTTATTTTTATTTTTTACCAAAATGTGTCTTTTGTGAATTTTTTGCTTGTATTATTGGCAATGGTATGTGCTTCCAACATCTATGGATTCATGCATTTTATTACTTCTGCATAATCCTCAGTTTATAAATATTCAAATATTCTCTTCTCCTAATCTTCTTCCCTGGGACCCACAATAGAGAGATTTTAGATATTTGAAAACATCTTGTTCATTTTTCCAGTTCCTAATCTACCTAGCTACATCAGGTTAATGTCATCAGATCCTATTCTATTTCACAAATTTTCCTTTGGCTACTGATTAATTCACTGAATTTTTAACTTTAATAATAAATAGATATTTATTACATATATCTTACATATACTCATTATATATTACATACATATCCATACATATCTACATGTATATCATATATATTCATAAATACTATAAATATTCAAATTGTATTTAGTTCATTATGAGGTACACCTAATATTTTGTTAATCTCTTAGTGGATGTTATTATTTATAGTTCCATCATTTGCTAATATTTTATGCTTGGTTTTATCATTTTTGTATCTGAAGTTTTTAACACCTATAAACTGAAAGAGTCTAAATGTGCTTTTATTTGTATTCAGTATCATTCATGGTGATTTATTTCCTAGGTGTTTGCTAGTTGTAGTTCAGAATTACATACTTATTTGACTTCACCCAAGGAAACTCCCAAGACACTCATTGAGAGCCTTTCTTCCAAAGAGGATTCATCTTTGGAAATATCTAGGGACGTGTGATGGTTATTTACGTGTTCCAATGTTAGGGGCCTTGTAATGACCACATGGCTGGTTAAACATGATTCTTGGGTGTGTCCTTGAGGGTGTTTCCAGTTGAGAGTCATTTTGAAAGGTGGACTGAAATAAAGTAAAATATTCTGCAAAATAAAATAAAAGTGAACATCATCTAATTTCCTGAGGGCCTGATAGCACAAAAAAAAAAAAAAAAGAAGAGAAAGAGACAAATCACGCTTTCCCTGCCTGACTACATGACGGAACATCGGTCTTCTTTTGCCCCAGACCTGGAATTCACACCATTAGGACTCCTGATTCTCAGACCTTCAGATGTGGACTGTTTATATCATCAGTTCTCCTGGTTCTCAGGCCTTGGGACTCAGACTGAAACTACACCACGCACTCTACCTTGGGTCTTCATCTTGCAGGGTACAGATACAGGGACTTTGAGCTTCCATAATCATATAAGGAAATTCTTTATAACAGATCTCCTTATACATGTGTATGTGTGGAAACACACACATTCATATGTGTGTGTGTGTGTGTGTGTGTGTGTGTGTGTGTGTATGTACATGATCTCTTAATGGTTCCATTTTCACAGAACCCTTTCCACTAGTTCAGGACCACTCCTTCTGGGACCACCTTAGCTCCCTCAAAGACCTTGCTAATGATAGAGCCTCAGTTTAAGCTCTTCCACTCAACTGAACTTGTCCTAGTGTTGGAGCATCTCCTCAGATTGAGGCTGATGACTTGTTTGTTTACTTCTGAGAGATCCCCACTTATAGTTCAACCTATTCCGTGGAATTCAACCTATTAATTTCTTTGTGCCTAACAATACCTTTAAAGCATTTTTCCTATATCTAGTTACTTTTATTTTCCTATATCTAGTACTGAAAAATAACTTCAAACTATAGTGTACCATAACTTTGGGAGGTAAAGTCTATTGTTTTTCTCTTTATTTTGGAATATAAAAATTTTAACGAGCTTTTGTGTGTCTCCCCTCAAATTTTACTGTAACTCAGGATGTTTTTAACTCTAAAGTTTTTTTTTCCTGTTTTGTTTAATTATTATTTTATTCTGTCCATCTTTTATCACCTCCTGTGATTCCTAATACTCACATATTATTTCTCCTGGATCTAGATTTTACCTCTTGCCTTTTTCTTCCTGACTTCCATTGCATTTGTGGTTTGGTCTGTGTTTGAACTTTCCTCTATTTGAAAAAAATTGAGCTTGGACAATCACTGTGCTTTCTTTCATGCTTTAAAACAATTTTTATTTCAATCGTCTTGGATTTTCTAATACTTTTTAGCTTATTATTTGTTTAATTAAACAGCTTTATTTTTCTGAGTCTGTTCTTTACTCTCTCATTGCTAGACCTCCTTGGGTCTTTTCATTAGGGTTCCTTTAAATCAGCCTAGACTGTAATACTGTGGCAAGAAATGCCAAGGTATTTCTCTTCCATATTATACGTCTCAAATGATTTAGTAGGAGGCTCTGCTTTTCAGAACTAACAGAAGTTTTGCCATCTCAAGATGTCCTTCCTTTATGCAAAGCTGCAAGATTTTCCACAGCAAGGTGAAAGGGCAATGGAGATGGTGTCAGGATAATTCAAACCTCAGAGCTGTATTTAATTAGCTAGATAGAGTCACATGGTTCTCTCCAACAACAAGGGAGCAGAGAAGCCCACACTTCACTTCTTTTGCACGTAAATGGAAGAGAACTTAACATCCGTGGACATTAGTAAAGTTGGTCTCTGGAACTTTGGGCTAATGATGGAAAATCAGGCCTATTCTTTGCAGAATAGTGTAGGATAAGTTTGTGTGTGTGTGTGTGTGTGTGTGTGTGTCTGCCTGCCTGCCTTACTATCTTCATGTTCATTTGCCTTTGGAAATGAAAAAGATCTAGGGCAACTTTTCAGAATTTCCTTAGCATCATGGGAGTTATGGACAGTTTGGGCCTATGTATCTCTAAGGATCAATCCTTCCCCAGGAACAACCACTTCTGACCCCATGCCTGTAAATTTTCATGCTGGTCTTCAAACTTAAAGAAGAAAGAAAACCACTGTAAGCTTCTGACTCTGCCTGGTTATCATTCCCTGAGCTTCTTAGTAATAGAAGAAAGGGTTGGACTTCAGTTGAGATCCCTGTGCAGGCAATGGATACTTCTGGAATCTCTGAGATATAATTTGTCCAAAATGGCTTTTGAAGGTATTTAAACCAAGCATATGATGAATCAAGATCATGAAGCAATGAAATAAAATGGGGAATAAATAACTGAAAAACAATGTCTGATCATACTAAAAACCAAAGTTAATATATATTTTAAAACAATGAAATACCACTTTTGCCAAGATAATATATTTTCAAAATACATTTATTACATTCCTGCAAGTTATTAGAAACAGTGGGGCACATTTGTATAAGTGATGATAGGAAGAGATATCCAAGAGATAACAGGAACCAATCAAAGTGCAGAGTACTTTGTGTCATAGGGACATCTTGTGTAAGCTTTAGAAAGGGATCTCCATATATGTGCAGGTATATAATTTTTATTTCTGAAAGGATATTTTTAAAGATGTTAACAGTGATTACTTTTGGAAAAAAGAAACAGTAGTAGGAAATGAAAAATACATTTTCTCTTTATGCATACATTTTCTAGTGTGCTTATTATGCATCTTTTATTAAATAATTTTTAGGAAAAATACAAAAGATACAAATAAATGACCTAGGAACCAAGAGTCTCTTTTTAACCATAATTTTTCTAATTGCGAGGTTATTTTTCTAATTGCAAGAAAATATTATATGTTTGTACCTATAAACTTAAAAATTCTAAAATAAAACCCCTACATACATAATAATGTTTAAAGTTGCTAAACATCTAAGAAAATAATAATAAATTCTCTCTCTGCTAATGGGAATTCCAGCCTTTCTCTAATTTCTATTTTCCTGATTTTGAAATTGGTGATAAGTAGAAAGAATGTACAAAGTCACATTTAAATAGAGAACATAGTCATAAATCAGTGTGAAGGTTTATGTTCAATGAGAAGTATATTAAAGAACTCATCACACAGGGTACTGATCAGTTCTGATTACAAAACCCAAGCCGGCAAGTTAGTTAAACTACCAATGATATTTGTAAATAATGGAATCATATAAAACTCTGGCTTTTCCTAAGACCTTTTAGTGACAGGTAAAAAGTTAAATATTAATGTTAACTGATCACAAATAAAAATAAGATGGAGTTTTATATACAATATAATATTAACATTTGGTTTACAATATAAGGAATGAAGCATAGACAAAAATATATCCAATATTAATTATAATGACTCTGTGTCTAGAAGCTTATTTTTGTCTATGTGAGTATTTTGCTTTATGTTAATTTTTCACATTTCACATTTTCCATGATAAATTTCTTTTATAGAGAGAAACATATAGTTCTAAAGAAAACACACATACTGAGAAGTTCCAAATAATTTGAACCAAGTACTCCAATACCAATTTAGGTTTACATTTCACTTTGACTTCCGACATGGAAAGGGGAATTTGGAGTCATTTTGTCAATTTTTCTACAGCATTTTCCCCACCATCAATTCAATTTAGGTTATAATTGCCTCTGTCTGCAGAGGTTCAACAGAAATATCCTTGCAACCAAACGCAGGAATATCCTTCATGATTGTATTGGTAGAAATGCTATCAGGGTGATCAACTAACTGATTTTTTTTCCTTTTTTAGGTATCTTATTTTCTATTAACCATGAGTCATATTTTATTAGAATAGAAAAATGATAGTATTTGAAAAGATAACACACTTATCCTGAAATTCATCTTTATTAGAAATATTCTACCCTAACAAAATTCAGAATTCTGAACATTAGAGGTATAAAATCAAATTACTTTCACAATTACACTTTATTTACTAAGTGCCTAGTTAGTAAGCGAGGTCAAGTTTTCAGTATTCTACAACATTGAGTACTGCCTCTGTGAGAGTCAAGTACTAAGGACAGATCACATTATTTTGTTAGTGCAATATTGTAATGCACAGTAATTGGGTTCATTTTGACAAAATCATACATGCATGGAATTTGATTCACTCCATTTCAGTCCACTTCTCCCTTTTCCTTCTACTCCTCCCTCTCCCTTTTCTCCTTCCCCTACTCTACTGATCTTCCTTTAGCTCATTTGTTTATATATTTATATTTTTCCCACATTTTTATTGGAGCATTATAGTTGTACATGCTGATGGGATTTGTTGTTACATGTTTGTGCATGCACACAATACACAATATAACAATATAATTTCATTGATGCATTCTGTGATATATTTATATGTGCACATAATATACTTCGATTAAATTCATTCTACATTTCCCCTTCTTTCCCCTGTTCTTCCTCCTTTCCTCTTTCTTGCACTCCACTGATTTTCCCTATATCTTTATAATATCTGATCTTTACCCCCTTTTCCCTATTTTTCTCTAGCTTCCACCTCTAAGAGAAAATATTCAATCCTTTATTTTCTGAGTCTGGCTTATTTTACTTAGCATGGTGTTCTCCATTTCCATTCACTTACCGGAGATCGACACAATTTCATTCTTTTTCATGGCTGAATGAATGACCATTGTTTGTAGACCACATTTTCTTAACCTATTCATCTATTGCTGTGCATCTGGGTTGGTTCCATAATTTGGCTTTGGTGAATTGTGCTGCTATAAACTTTGATGTGACTACATCACAATAATAGGCTGATTTTAGTTCTTTTGGATAAACCAAGGAGTGGGTTGGATGGGTCATATGGTGCTTCCATTCCTAGCTTCTTGAGGAATCTCTACACTGTTTCTACCAACAATGTATGAGTGTACCTTTTCCCCACATTCTTGCTAGCAAATGTCTGCTTAATTCTTTTGCCCATTTTTAATTGAGTTATTTGGTATTTATTTATTTATTTATTTATTTATTTATTTATTTATTTTGGTGTTTAGTTTTTTTAATTCTTTATTCTGGATATTAACTTCTGTTAAAGAAGAACCTAAGAGAGATTTTTCTACAATTCTGTAGGCTCTCTCTTCATGCTCTTAATCATTTCCTTTGCTGTAAAGAAACTTTTAAACTTGGTGTCATCCATTCACTAATTCTTGGTTTTACTTCTTGAGCCTTAGGGTCCTTGTTGGAGAAGTCGGTGCCTGCACCTATGTGATGGACTGTTGACTCTGTTTTCTTCTAGCAGTTGCAAAATTTCTGGTCTACTTCTTAGATATTTGATCCATTTTGATTTGCTTTTCATGCAGGGTGAAAAATAGGAATCTAATGTTATACTTCTACATGTGGGTATCCAGTTTTCCCAGCACCATTTGTTAAAAACACTGTCTTTTCTTCGACATTTATTTTTGGTATCTTTGTCAAGTTTCAGATGACTGCAAGTACGTGGGTTTGTCTCTGTGTTTTCTATTCTATTCTATTGGCTTTTGTGGCTATTTTGATGCTAATACCAGGCTGCTTTTGGAGAAGATAGTCCATTTCTTTGAGAGTCTCCTAGTCCAGTGCAAAACAGAGACAAACAAAATGAAAAATAGTTGCAGCCTAATATGACCGAATGCAAAAATATCCTAACTAGACAGGTAACAAAGAAAGATGGGGAGAATTTGAGGGGAGAGGAGGCACTATTGAAGAAGTACTTGCAGGGGCCATAAGTGAGAAGGGCAGCGGGGATGGTGGTGTTGATTTTTATTTAAGCTACAGTTGCTATCAGTGTCTGGGTGGTACTTGTTGGACAGTCATTAACTCTAGAACTGGACCGTATATTAAAGATTTTGAAAAGCAACCATATTTTCCCATTCTTCTTCATTTCACTAATGCAGCTAAGTGCTTATTTTGAAAGTGAGACAGAAGCATGAGTCACCTGGACTAAGACATACAGAGTGGGCATACCCAAAACTCTGTCCACTTTGCATCTCACATTCTATTCTGATTTAGAAACCAATCTCTAAATTCCAGATAAAAGATATTTAAACAGTGCCGACCTCAAAAGACTTCAGGAGGGGGCTGGGCCTCTCTTTTCCTAAACCAGAGGCAACTCACAAGACCCATGACTCATCTCAGAGAGTGAAGGCTCCTGGCAAATGTGTTTGCATTAGGACATGGAGAGATGCTGAGACCTCTTGGCTACACTTGCCTCAGTGACAAGTTATCCTCTTGAACTCACTGCATTTAAAGATGTTCTTCCTTATCATTTGGAGAAAATTTTACAACAGCCAAAGAGAAAGTGTCTTAGACTTCACATTTATCAATAGCTTGCTTACATGGAAAATTATATTTTAAAAAGGTGACTCATGTGTTTATGTAACCATATCTGTTTTTATACTGTCTGATGTGGCAGCTAATGATAAATCCTTTGGACAAATGTTTTTGCATGTAACTCATAGAGTTGCAACTGAACTAATAATTTACCTTGTAAGACGTTCTATCTTTTCAAACTAATTGGCTTCTTGGGCTAAGACTACTGAAATCTGCTGACCCAGGTTCTCCCAGTGCCAAATCTACTCCCTCATAGGGTTAGATCCACTTGGAAATTGCATTAAGTTTCTTCAGGCTTCCAGGCAGTGACTGTTTTAAGAAGGGCTCAAAGTTACATTAGAAAAGTCAATACATTTTGAAAAGGAATATTTTTGACTTGAAATGAAAACATGCATTAAGTTTTTAAAATAATGAACTGAGAAAATAAGGAGCTAAAAAAAATAAAGGAGGGGTACATAAAAACTCTTTCATGGCTTTGGAATTTAAAGACTTTTTTAAAAAATAAGCAAATTCTCCCGGAGTACCAAATTACCCGCTATGTTCCAAAATGACCCATATTAGCCATGGAATCAAGAAAAAGCAATGTGAGATAGTGGAAATGTAAATGTGCATATTTTCAGATAATTCTCTGTCAAACTCCATTTTTACCACTTACCAACTCTATGTTTTGGAGGAAATTTCTTAACCTCTCTGGGCTTCAACTTCCAAAACCAGGAAAACAGAAATTATGTTGAGTGAGATAATATGTGGAAAGGACTTACCGGAGAGCGAGTATTCAAAAAGCAGTAGGTATTTTGAATTATATTGATTCTGACAAATGGAATAGGGTATCATGTTTTAAACTAATTGTAAAAATCTCAGGTATCAGAAATGCATTACAGAATAATTATGGCAGAATTTATTCTTTTAAGAACACAATATATATACATATATATTTCAAATATAAATATTTCTAAAAATGCTTCATACTTGTTTCCTTCACAATCAGAAGATTCTCAATATATTTTAGCATTTTCTTAATAACTTGCAATTTTAGATCCTGCTATGTATTGGCCTTTTTGAGGTTTGCAAATCTTTGCCCTTTTACTAAGTAACCTTGCATTAAAATTTATCATTGCATTTGCTTAAACTGTTTTAGTGGTAATGAGGCCCGAGTCATTTTTATTAATTTCCAAAACAGACAATCATTCATTAACAGAGGTTATGAAGTGATGAAATTTGGAAACTTTCTAGTTGAAAATATTTGGGGGGAAATATGTCATGTAATGACAGAGGAGCTACATTTTAAACTTGTCAAAGTTTAAATTATGCTCCAACATTTCAATTTAAATAGAAAGATCATAAGCCAGTGCTAATTGCCTTAATTGATTGGATTGTCATACATACTTCTGCAACAGTGACTCAATATTTTATATTGCTCTGAGTGTCTAGTAACAACAGGCTATGTTCTTGTTCTGTCTAGCTCCATCCAATTTTTATCTGAAGAATCATATTTTCCCATGTTTTCTAGAGGATCATTCCTCAAGCTTACATAGGATGAGTACATACAGTTTAAAGAGAGAACAAAACAACTCTTTAACTTTTTCACTTTGCTTTTCCAAACATAAAACCCCTGTAGATTTCTGTGATGAGAATTGGACCCAATAAAATTATTTCCAAAAGAAGGAATTTTCCCTACAATTTCCAATGATTTAATTAGAGTACATTGGCATATTCACTCTTGCAGAAGCCAAGAAAACCTATATGTGTTATTTTAGTGCCAAAGAAATGAAAACCAGGAGGTATTTAGAGTATTTTATAGTGATTTACTCACTCTGTATGATAAAATTTTCCAACTTCAAGCTTAGCTAAAAGTAATTTAATTTCAACATTTTACTGAAATGCAAAGCCAGATTTTTTCAGTGGCCAAAAGTAAGGCCAGCTGGAATTATAGAGCCTATAGAAGATGACTTAATACTCTTAGGCCACTAATTTTTGTTTATAAAGTTCCCTCATCTATAAAACCAGCTTCCTTAGGAATTTTTACTGACAAGGGAGTAGATCGAGCTACCTTAGTGTTGAAGCACAAACTGGGCAAAGAACATACCAGTCACACTAAGAAATAGAACACAATTCATCTCTTCTCAGGAAGGTGGAATGTCAGTGTTTGGACCAAGAGAGTTGAAGAAAGTTCTATGTCTTGGGTTAATTCATTTCATGGCTTTGTTTTAAGTCTAAAGTGTTTGCTACTGGCCTAAGATTTGGTCCTAAGCCCTCGTTAGATACTTAGAATTGCTCAATCCTGGTATTTTACTACTGTGTACAAAACACAGTAGAGCGATACATTTCATTTTCACTGTTACCTTTACCCTTAGGCAATAATAAGTGAAAGACTACACTAGTCAGGGTCCAGTCACAAGACAGGAACCAAACAGTATTCTGAACAGAAAGAGGTTAATGTAAAGATCATTAGCTGTATTAGGACCCTGGAGTAGTAAGGATCAGCTTACAAGAAGCAAAGAGAGCTCTAGAGAATGCAAGAGTAGCAGACAGAAGGAGCAGCCCCATCCCTAGGGATAAAGTAGCAGGACCCCAGGAAGTGCTTCCCACTGCAACTCCAGGACCTAGATTCAGACTCACTGGATGGAAGAGAAAGTTCTGTGGTGTGTAGCCATCCACCTGCGCCAGGGCACGTTGTCTGGCTTGAGACCCTGTATTGAGTGGATTTTTTGAGAAAGCTGTGGGCTACTCAAGTGCTGTGAGTGGCGTGTCCTGCAGGAGTAAGGTGCTGTGGTATTGTGCCTGCTCCAGGAGCCAGTCAGGAGAATCCATGCACTGGGAAAGCTGTGTGCTGGGGGAGTCCACTGTGAGAGCACACTAGACCCACAAAGGACAACTCATTCCTCCTGCAACGTCTCCTTTGTCCTCTACTGACAAAGCTTCACATTGTGCCAAGGGCAAGAGGAAGATTATTGGAAGGATCTGTCCCTATTTTTACCAAGTAGGCACCACAGTGCCAATTTGGAGCTAATAGGCAATAACTTGATAATTGGCAAAGAGCTCAGAAAGCTGGTGCCTTCTGGTGCCCACTGAGAGCCAGGCAGGCAAGCGGGTTGCAGCCTACAGAGTTGATGCTCTGCGGCCCTCTTCTGCTCCTTGTGCCACTGAGCTATGTTCATGACATTCCATGGCTTCTTTTCTCCTTTTTCTGCATAATTGCCAAGATGTCTATCAGGAGTAACATGTTCTGATGCCTGCCACTATAAAAAGCTTTGCTGTGTTCAGATGCGTTCCAATCAAGAGAGAGGACAGCACACATGTGTCATGCTCTTACTGTGAGTCAGGTGCTGCAGTCGGCTCTCTTCATGTTCATTTTATTTATTCCTTAAAGCTAGCTCATCTCCATTTTATAAAAGTTAATTAACATTATCAAGGTTACTCAGTTGTTAACTGTGTGTTTAATATTTTATATGAGTCTAATCTTCCATTTATAAACTGTAAGGGTAAAGTTATTTAATCCTTTGATGCCTCAGTTTTGTACAGTAGGGATAAGAATAGTATTGACCTCATATAATTGTTTCAAGTATTACGTTAGATGATACATGGTGAGAAGTCCTTAAAACCAGGCTTTGCAAATTATCTGAGCTCAATAAACGCAAGTAGTGATATAGCATTTGTTATGGTGGTAGTGGTGGTAGAGGGTGTAATATTCAATTCTAGATAGACCTCCATAGCCCATGACCATTTTTTGTGCATCACATAATTAACCTTTTCCTATTTTCCAATTATAAATTTTGATAATGTATAAAAAGCCTCTTGATGCAGAGGTCTAAATAAAGCACATGAAGTACTCATGGGCAGATGTTCCTGAGAAAACTGTGTTAACTTTGCAAGGGCAAGTCTTTAAGAAATAATTTTAAGGAATTGTGAATTTGCTTTTAATCAATCCCAATTCTCTACTCTCTTCTCTAGTATGTGCTTACCATCTCTAACCCAGCATTGATGTAACACTGTGAATCTAGTGATTGGTAATAACCAAGTATTTTAGTTAGCTTTTGTTCACTATAATCAAAATACTGGACAAGAACAACTTCAAGGAGGAAATCTTTATTTGGAACTCACAGTTGCAGAGGTCTTCGTTCATAGATGGCTGGTTTCATTGTTCTGGGCCCAATATGAGTCAGCACACCATGGGGTACAGGTTGGAAAGCAGAGAGAGAGTTCTGCTCACCAGGGAGAAAATATAAACCCCAAAGGCATGTACTCAGGGATCTATTTCCTTCAGCCATACCCTACCTGCCTATAGTTACTACCCACTTAATCCATTTCAGTGAATTAATCCACTGATTAGGTCATAGTTCTCATAATCTAATTCTTTCACCTCTGAACATTTTTACATTGTCTTATACATGTGTTTTGGGGAGACACCTCCTATTTCAGATATAACACCAAGATTATTATGTTGACTAGGAGCCAGGCACTGTGGGGCCTGAACCTATACTAAATAAATGATGTTCTAAGAAGCTCCATGCCTCTCCAGTAACAATATGGCAGCTCTAACTCATGACCATATTTGTTTCAACCCATGTCTCTGTTCTGTACAATGATTAATGTTGAGTTTTCTATTTTGAAAGTCCATCATTTTCAGAGGAATTAAATGTACTTCCTGTTTCTGCCTTTGGCAAGAACCATTTTGTAATGTTAATCTGATCTGTTCCCAGATTGACTCATTCCTTTCAGTCTTGTGACCTACCATTAAAGCTCTAGTGGATCAACCCACAAACATGGCTCCCATCTCTTCCCTTTAGCTGGTTCTACTAATAAAAGTCACCTTATTAAAGTACCTTAAAATATCCATAATACTAGTTTAAAAGATTGTTGTATACTCCTGATAGAGGTGAGCTAATTGTTCTACAAACTATTCCCTTTCTCCTGTCAGACATAAATCTAAACTATTACTCCCAAACTTCCTTTCAGTTAAATGTGTCCAAGGATTGAAAATGCAAAATTATTGGAAGTAATGTGCAGTGCATCCAGGGCAGGTTTGTGAAAAACTTTTGCATGTTTCCATTCTCCTCTCCCATCTGTTAGCTGGATGCTGATAATAGAGCAGAGGCCTCCATGGTCCTGGGATTGGTAGAAATACTTACGGAAAGACCTTGAGTCCTGAATCAGTGTGAAGGGCTACCTGCCAGATCCCCAAGTTGAAAATCATTCCAGTGAGTAAATAATGCTATTTTATTAAGCCACTGAGGTTTGAGGCTTCTTTGTTTGAGCTGTAATGGATGACATATTGGAAAATGCTTAACAACCAGCAATCTGAAAAGCCAGCCAGATTCGTAGTGTTTGCCAATGTCCATAGTGTAAATGCTCCCACGGTGGCCAACTTCAAGTTACTAATGTGACATTTCTGAGTGCAGAGTTTCAAAAGGATGTACATAATTAGTTCTCTGGAGCCCCTGAGAGCCAATTCCAGCATACCATACTTGAAGCAACCATTCCTTGACTATAATTGTCAAAAATATTAGCAATTTGCATTGTTATATGTACTACATAGATAAAATATTAAAATCAATCTTAACTATTAATAATGGATGGACTATAGAGGTTTATCTTTGTTTTGCTGAAAGAAAGATTGCCTTTTTAATACCTTAACTTCTACTTTGAGTTTTTGCTGTTATTTTCTGTTTGTTACTTCTCCATATAGGGGCTAGCATTGTGAAAGAAGCTGCAAAAAAGAATTCAAATTTCGTCCCACATAGTCTGACTCCACAGAACACAAGGGATATAGCTTTCACTTGTGTGTTTTCTTCTAGAGTTATGCCAAAATATACCAAAAGTAAATACACCAATGAATGAAGATTCCAAACTCTAAAGATAGCAAGAAAATAATCAGCTCATACTTAGCTGTTCTTCTAAATTAGCCTCAAGGATTTCTGTTTTGTTTACCCTTCCCTCTGGAATTAAAAATTGTTGAAGATAATTATGTACAAGCTTAGTGCATAAGACTGTTGGATCCTTTCTACTAGTGCACAAACCCTGTTCAGATAGAAGATCTCTTTCCAAGTTGATCTTTTTATGGGTTTAACATAGAAAACTGTCTGTCTGAATCAATTTATTATTTCCTTTATAAAATGTGGTTTTCATAATGCGCAAAGGCTGATATGGTCAAGTTAGATAGAACACTTCCATCTATTTTCAATTTTATGTTGGACATGATCTACATTGGTAGACTTTTAAAAATTTTTGTCAGTCAAAGGTAACCCTCAAAATAAAGATGTGCAATGGTTCAATAGAAACTTCTTGGATTTTATTCAGCTTGTGATCTACCTTATCTTTAATAAAGATGACAAAACTTTCAAAGCTAGCATATTAAAAGAATCTGCTCTAGCCTGGCACTGTGGTGCATACATGTAACCCCAGTGACTAGGAAGGCTGATTCAGGATCCCAAGTTCCAGGCCAGCCTTAACAACTTAACAAGGCCCTAAACAACTCAGAAAGACCCTGTTTCAAAATAAAAAAAAAATGCAAAAGGGGGCTGGGGTTGTGATTCAGTGGTGAAGGGCCACTAGACTCAGTACAAAAAGTAAATACATAAATACTTACATATATACATACAATAAATGTAAGTTATTTAAAACAATAAAAGATCAGTTCTCTTTTCTACCAGCATCATATCATTTTTGCAGGCTTCCAATGAGTTCTCCAGAAGACGTGTGTGAATGTTGAGTGGACTTCCAGCTTGCTTTGTGCTGAGCTGGACAGATTTTCCTGGATCCTGAGCTCAGGCAGGGTCCAGTATGTTCAGAAGAGGAGTCAGTGAGCACCTAAGGAGCATCTACCAAGCGCCAGGCACTGTGGAAGGCACCAGCCCTGTGTGGTCTTATTTGTGACTTGGACTAATATTACAAGATGTGATAGCACTATAATCATTTCCTAAGTGAAGACACAGAGATGTAAAATATGTTTATCACCCAGGGTCACAAGACTTAATACTGAACATGGATTTCAAGGAAGTTTTGATAGAATCAAGGCCTATTCTCTTTACACCATATCACTCTTTCTTATAGACTGAAGAATCTCATGTTTAAAGTTCAATTGCAAGGAAAGGGGATGCAAAATTTCTTTTTCGTCAAGTAATTGTGGAAAACAAAGTTATACGTTGCAATGTGGGTGGAAATATACTCTAATATGCAAGATGGACTTCCTAATATACACTTGAGAGAAGTAAAACACTTATAAAACTTAAAACATATCAAAATTCTAGTCAGATAAATTATTCGATTTAAAAAAAAGAGTCCTTATATAATAGTCACTATAGATTATCTTTCAGGGCCCTATTATTGAAAATACTACTTAAAATACTACTATTTTTATAGTATGGTTTTCATGAATAATTTTGTTTATGAAACCATGTGCATGACTTTAACAGTTTGAAGAGTAAAAATGAATAGATAATTTATAAACGTCATCTATAATCAATTATGTAAACAGAAGAAAAAGAAAATTCAGCGAGTTTTGAGAGATTTTTCATTCATATAGTTAATAGGCACATTGGGCTTAGATTCTAAGCCAAATCTTCCAATACCAGAGCCCTTTCACTCCACCATGCTGCATTTCCCAGCTATGTCACCATGACTGTCTTGTGGTGTTCTTCTCAACACATGTTGCCACTGCCCCAGTGTCCTGATGGTGCCAGCTGGCAATCAATCCTGGCTGTCCACATGCTCATTTCAAGGGAATCTCCTGCAAACAGCCCTGGTCCTACTACTCTTCCCCAAACCTCACCTTTTCTCTATGCCCTGCCTCCTCCACAGAGCCTGCCTGGAATACATAAAATACCAAGGAACTCTTATCTCTGTAATGTCCTGGTCTTATTATATGAAAAATTTAGTTTTTATTTCAAATTATTGCTTGTAGAGTCATTATTCTAGTATTTTCATTTTGCATTCTTAACATGAATTAGATGCAACATGAAAAATATTTTATATAAAATCCTCTACATCTTCTACGGTGAAGCATATAACACAGCAGGCAGCAAGAAGCAGTATATCCACGGTGCTTAGTAAACAAGTGTTGAACAATGATTATCAATTATCAATATATTCTTGATTGCAAAGTCATCAAAAGCACAGCACTCATTCATTTAGTCACTAGTTCAGACAGTGATGATTGAATGCCAACCATTGAGCCTAGAGGCTGCCACATAATTCCTAAGCAGACTGGAGAACTCCAGGCAGTTATAACAGAATAGGCTAAACACAATGCGGGCAATGAGTCCCACAACTTGAGGTTTTAGAATTGGGCTCTCATCTAACTAGGGAGCAATTCACTAGATATCCAGGATGCACATGGGTACACAGATCTGATGCTCTCCAGAGATAAAGATTAGAAGTCACTAGTCCATAGTTAGGAGTTAAAACTGTATGCTGATGGCATGGTGCAGAAAAATGATACAGGACAAGGGAGAAATGGTCTTTTAAGGGACCCAAGAGAACGCCAATATTTAAGGGACAAGTGAAGAGAGAATGTTGGAGAAAAAGGCTAAACTATCATTTTAAAATAAATAGTAACAGAAGAGTGTTCCTAGACATGTATTTGTCTTTCTTATTCCACTGAACAGATGCTTGAAATTATTTGTGTATTTCTGAGCTTGAGCACTACCCTCATTCACCTCCAGAAGGAGACATTTGTGTAACATTCCCCGTGAAGGGCCCTTGAGGAGTTGTGTGGCTCTTCAATGGCATGCTACCCCCAAACCCTTTGCATTCCGCCCCATGCTCAGTATATAACCATTTGTCCTAATCCACAGACATTAAGAACAAGCTTTGTTTCTACTTGTCTTGAGTCTCACCTCAAAATACTCCCCCAACTGAACCCTGGGTTTTCTTGAGTCCTCTGCACATCATGGAAGAAACTCCTCCATTTATACTGTCTCAGTGGTGCAGTCCAGTGCCACACACAGCGTGTACAGAAATTCTGTATTTATAGAAATGGATGAAAAATGAAATGTCAATATGTCCTCAGCCATCATTTCCACAAAGGTGTTCTGCCAGTTCATTTGGGATTTGCCGTGACCATGGGATACTTCATCTACCGTAAAGATTAAGTGTTCAGAAGTACCATCAAATAGAGAGCTCCGTACGTGCACCATATGAAAAGATGTTCTCTTAGAGATGCAGCTCTTAATGTGCAGTGTAAAATGCTTGTAGCTTTTATTATGTCTTAGATGGAAAACATGTTTTACTGCATACCAGAGTAACAGACGTCAACTCGCTTTTCAAATTGGGAACAGCTTTTCATTTTATTCTGTTCAACAATTTCTGGGTCCTAATTCAACCCTTCCCTCTCTCCATCGTACCTCCCACCACCCCGAATTTGCCTGTGCTCCAGCAGAATGGGGGCCACAAACTGCTTCTTCAGAGGGCAAGGCCCACGTCGCAAGGGGACAGGAGGAAGATTTTGGAGTGGGAATCTGCCATGATCTCTCCTTTTGGTCAGGAATGAAAGAAGGGAAGTAGGAGGTGAAATATTTACTACCCCAACATTGCTGATTGAACACAATCCACAGGAAACACAGATGTCCAGGGTAGTAGATGAGAGAAGGGAATAGTGTGGCTGGAAGGCCAGATTTTGATTTCCAGCCTCCTGTGTAAGTGAAATAATGACCATCTGTGAAGCTATTAAAACCCAGTATGGAAGCATCTATCACAACTCTTTTCCAAGTGCTACTTTTTTCTTTTCAGAAGACTGGTGAAACAGATGCATTTCTTACAGAGTTTAAAAAAAATTGAAAGTTTAATTATGATTTCAGATGATAAGTAATTGATAAAAGGGGTTTTTGAGTATTAAGCAAATTGGTGAGTTTTCTCCTTGAAAAAAAAACACACGGATCTCATTTCCTTTTACAGTTGAACATAAATGTCAAACCAAATATTATAACTATGTGTCAGATAGGAAATTGATGGAGCCTAAACAGAGTGTAATGCAAATTTTTGTCATAAGTGCTGTCTGCCGGTGATGTGGATATTTTTAGTTTTGTTTAAAAGACAAAGGAGTCCACACTCTGAATGTAGTTCTTGAAATTAGGAGATCTGAATTCTAATCCTGATCTCCCCTCTGCATAACTTTATCACTTTCTGTATCCCATGTGAATTTTCCCAAATGGAGAATAGGAAAGATATATAACTTGCCTCCTTTTGCTCCAAAATCTATTACAAGCAAAAGTGATGTAATCGGGGTGAAGGCACATTAACCTCTTCAAATAAAAAATGGTGAAGAAATTCAAGACAATGAAATATTTTTGAACAATGTATAATTTTTTTTCCTTCAGGTCTTTTAGATAGCCAAGTTTAAAGTCAATGGTGCCCATTTAAAAAGCAAAATCACAGAAACATGCAGAGAAATTTGGAATCAATTTATTTAAAGACATGTTCTTTGCAGCTGTTGTTCATTAGGATACTTTTATTGACGTGTCCAGAAATCTTTCCTAGTAGTTTAGGCACGCGGGGGCTTTGAGCCCTATGAAGTATAGCAAATTGCAGATGAATTGGTCCAGAAGTGTAGGTTTGTTTTTAAAAAACGCTTTGTAAAATAGAACATTCTCAAGGGAGTGATTGGTGGGGGAAGGGAAGTATGCACTGACATTTAAAAGATCCTTGACCTTCTGGAATGCACATCTGAACTTCTGCAACAGTAGCAAAGAGAACTAAAGCTTAGTGTTGAAAAACCACTTTTAATAAAGCCTGCTTTCTCCAAGGATCCCAAGCCAAATGATCCAGGAAAAATTAGTTTATAATAAGGTGATCCTTGCTTAAAAAGACTTGTTTCTCTGATCAGCCTCTGTATTGGTGGATCACAAATTTCCTGGGTCTTAGGAAGAATGAGAGATTTCCAGGAAGACTTGGCAAAAGATGGAGAAGGGAAAGGAATAAATCAAAAGATGGAATAGCATCATCAAAGACACGGGGTAAGAATACAATATAAGCCTTAATTTACTCATTTATCTAGTTGTTCGTTCAGTTCTTATTCTTTGAATAAGCATCCTGGGTGCTGTGTTAGATGATTAGTAAGGCACATGTATGACATCAAGCATTGTCAATAGCGTGGGGGTATGCACATGCACACACACAATGCAAACAAAGCAGGTTACAGTTTAGGCAAAGGTGGAAATGAGGCCCGCGGGAGCTCAATGTTGGAGAGAAGAGAGAGAGAATATGTGTGGCGAGTTCTTTGATATCAGTAAAGAAAGAGATCGTAGGGAATTGGAGCACCTAAGTGAATCCTGAAGACCAAGGAGAGGGGATCCATAAGGAAAGAGGCACAAAAGGATCTTCTTGGTGGAGGAGCAATCTGAGCAAATAGCCCAAAACTTGAGAAAATTTGGTGGGATGGAAAAATTGCTAGTCTTGACTAGAGCTTGGATCGTGTGTTGGGCAGGCGGTCGTCGGGGGCAGTGGGTGAGAGAGGAGGTGTGAAGGAAATTTAAGAGACAGATGGGAAAGGGTGAAATCATGGAGAACTTTGGACTGCACAGGTAATGTGATGGAAGGTTTTGGCCGGGCAGTATGGTGATTGAATTAGCTTTTCAAGAAGGTGGCTCCCTACAGAGCAGCAGTGGGGAGGACCAAGGATGGTTGGTACTCGGGCTTTATTTATGGGCTATGTAAGAGAGGAGGAGCTAGTGAGGCAAAGCCATGCCCGGTCCTAGACCTTAGCTGTTCTTCCTCTGTGTACCCTCCTTGACTCTCACATGACTATCCATCATTCCTAGGCTTGCTACAGTAATGGTGCACATTTAGCCTGTTCATAGTTCTCTGAAAAGGACTGGGCCTTAGTTGCTGCTGTTTCAGAGCCTAGATTGTTCAAGGAGAACAATTAGAAGCAGGAGAGGGTACTACAGGAGGAACAGAGGTGGGCCGTGCCATGGAAGCCAGAACACTGACACATTGTAGGTGGCTGAGGAGGCTTCCTGAAGTGAGCTTACCAGTGAATCCAGAACCCTTACCAGCATTCTCATTTGGTGCAGAGGATTCAAGAAAACCATGAACTTTGAAAAGGGACAAGATCTTTTTTATAATTTAATCCACTAAAGTGTAGTAACATTGGCCTTTTGGGATTGTGATGGGCTAATTATATCAAATATATAAACAGGACTTGGCAGGTTTTTAGATCCTGAATACCTTGCTAATTTTATTTGTAAATAAACACTGAAGAGATATGATGAACCTCTTCAATCTCTCTACTCTCAGATGAGCTCTGCTTGACCAATTCCAGTCTCCCTGCTTCTCCACCTACTTCTCCACAGCCAGACCTGTGCTCTGTCTTACTGAAAAGTGTTATCATCTATGAATTTATTTATCTTCCCACAACCCAAATCATGCAGTCTCCCACATAAGTGCTTAGACTTCCATCTCTCCTCCATTCACCTTGGAAGAAGAATTGACTTATGCACTAGATCTCATCTCTACTTGGCTACTCAAGAGTCCACTTATTCTCTCTCTCTTTCTCTTTCTCTCTCTCTCTCTCTCCTGACAATTTCTCTTCTTCTAGTATGAATTCCCATCAACTTAAAATATATGCTGAATATCTTTATCTTCAATAAAACCAAAACTGTCTTTCTTCCCCAAACACCCATCAATCCAACACCTCAAAACTGCTCCAGTTCATCAAAGGTTTTCTTAACTTCTTTCTCCACCTTTTCCTTACTTCACTTTCTGTGCTTAATCTTTTCTGTTGGGACCAAGTCTCATGTCACCACTGAAGTTGCTCTTTTCAAAGTCACCAATGCCCTCTGAGTTGTCAAATCCAATAATTCTTTCAGAGTTTTTGTCTTTCTGACATGACCTCTCAAAAACATTCAGAATAAATGAATTATTTATTAAAACACCTTGCTTTCTTGCTTTAGTGAAACCACTCTTCCCTGGTTTTTCTCCTACCTTGTTCCTTGGCAGTGAGCTCTGTTGTATTATTCTTCTGTACCAAGCCTTTTTGTGAAGGTGTGCCCAGTGTTAAGGGACCATTCCTCTTTGCTAAGTTCTGGTGATCTTATTCAGTCTACAGTTGCATCTGCATCTTAGATGATCTCATCCAGTCTATAGTCACAAAACTACCCATTTACTGATGACTCCCATATTTATCTCTTCAGCAACAAAACTCAGCTGCCTATTTGATATTTATACTTATAGGTATAAAGGGTATCTCAAAATGCACATGGTAAAAAAAGAATAAAACCTCTTTTGTCACTCTGTTAAACTTAGTGCTTATCATATCAAATGATTTCATCATATCTAGTTGATATCCATGACCTTTCCTTTACTCATCTCTACAACCACTTCATGATTTCTTGAGAATGTTCCATGTTTATTCATTTCCACTCCATTCTCAGCTTCTGTTCTAGGCCATGGCCCTATCTGCTCTCTCCTGGACTTCTGTAATATCCTCTTAAATTGCCACATCTTTTATTTTTTGCTCTTTTTTTAATTAATTAATTTATTTTTGGTTCAATGTACACAAATGGAGTACACTTATCGCTTTTCTGGTTGTGTACAAAATAGAATCATACCATTCCCATATTTGTACATATAGATAGTATAATGATGTTTGTCACATTCTATTATCTTTCCTTCCCCACCACCTCCCCTTACTTTCCTCTATACAATCCATCCTTCCTCCATTCTTCCCCTACCTCCCCCCTGCCCCATTATGTGCCATCAACTACTTATGAGAGAAATCATTCTGCCTTTGGTTTTTTGGGATTGGCTTATCTCACTTAATATGATACTCTCCAACTCCATCCATTTATCTGCAAATGTCATAATTTTATTATTCCTTATGGCTGAATAATATTCCATTGTGTATATATACCATAGTTTCTTTATCCATTCATCTATTGAAGGGCATCTAGGTTGGTTCCACACTCTCACTATAGTGAATTGGGCTGCTATAAACATTGATGTGGCTGCATCACTATAATATGAAGATTTTAAGTCCTTTGGATATAGGCCAAGGAGTGGGATAGCTGGGTCAAATGGTGGTTCCATTCCCAGTTTTCTAATTAACCTCCATACTGCTTTCCAGAGTGGCTGCACCAATTTGCAACCCCACCAACAATGTATGAGAGTACCTTTTTCCCCACATCCTTGCCAACACCTACTGCTGCTTGTATTCTTGATAATAGATATTCTAATTGGAGTGAGATGGTATCTTAGGGTAGTTTTGATTTGCATTTCTCTTATTACTAGAGATGTTGAACATTTTTTCATATATCTGTTGATTGCTTGTAGATCCTCTTCTGTGAAGTGTCTGTTCATTTCCTTAGCCTATTTATTGATTGTGCTGTTTGTGTTCTTGCTGTGAAGTTTTTTGAGCTCATTATAAATTCTGGATATTAATGCTCTATCTGAAGTGTGTGTGGCAAAGATTTTCTCCCACTCTGTAGGCTCTCTCTTCACATTGCTGATTGTTTCCTTTGATGAGAAAAAGCTTTTTAGTTTGAATCTATCCCAGTTATTGATTCCTGTTTTTATTTCTTGTGCTTTGGGGATCATGTTGAGGAAGTCTGGATCTAGGCCAGTATGATGAAGATTTGGACCTACTGTTTCTTCTATTAGGTGCAGAGTCTCTGGTCTAATTTCTAGGTCCTTGATCCATTTTGAGTTGAGTTTGTGCAGGGTGAGAGATATGGGTTTAGTTTCATTTTGCTGTATATGGATTTCCAGTTTTCCCAGCACCATTTGTTGAAGAGGCTATCTTTTGTCCATTGCATGTTTTTGGCTCCTTTGTCAAGTATGAGATAATTGTATTTCTGTGGGTTTGTTTCTGTGTCCTCTATTCTGTACCATTGATCTACCTGTCTATTTTGGTACCAATACCATGCTGTTTTTGTTACTATTACTCTGTAGTATAGTTGAAGGTCTGGTATTGTGATACCACCTGCTTCACTCTTCCTGCTAAGGATTGCTTTAGCTATTCTGGGTCTCTTATTCCTCCAAATGAATTTCATAATTGCTTCTTCTATTTCTATGAGGTCCGTCTTTGGGATTTTAATTGGAATTGCATTGAATTTGTATAGTGTTTTGGTAGTATGGCCATTTTGATAATATTAATTCTGCCTATCCAAGAATATGGGAGACCTTTCCATCTTCTAAGGTTTTCTTTAATTTCTTTCTTTAGTGTTCTGTTGTTCTTGTTGTAGAGGTCTTTCACCTCTTTTGTTAAATTGACTCCCAGGTATTTTTTTTGATTGCCACCTCTTTTAATCTCACTTCCCCATAATCCATACTCCATACAATTCCAAGGACAATGTCATCAAACTTAAATAAGATCTGTCTATACCTAGCTTAAAGTCCTTGCATTGAGGATCAATTTCTTATCCTGTGAGAATACCCTACATAATGTGACCCTGGACCAACCTTTTCACTTTCTCTAGGACCATGATCAACCTCACTTAACCCCCTAGATCACTTTTGTTTCATGAAACGCACCAAGCCCAGTGCTCTTGATGACTTTGTATGACACTTTCTGCCAGACCTTGGCATGCCCGTGTCTTCACCTATATGTCATTCAGAGACTGCTGTTCATGTGAATCACACCATCCTCTAATGATCCTCTGCATTGCTAGTATCACTGTCTGATCTGCATTATTTGTTGGTATGTATGTCTGTCTCACCATCTAACTCTCAGCTAAAATGTAATCTCCATCAGAGCATGGTTTTTACACTTTTTTAGCATAGTATCATCAAGCTAACACTATTGATTCATAAGAGAATCAATCCAGGCTCATAGTAGGGACTCAAAAATTAGTATTGAATGAGTCCATTGATTCCCTTATAATGTTAGGAGAGAGCATGAAATCATCCTTGTCCACCATCATCATTTTATAGTTGGGGGAACTGACACCCAAGAAAAGAGTAGTTATTTACCCAAAATCACTTGTTACAAGTAACAAGTAATACTTGTTACAAGTAATAAATATCTTCCCATCTATCCCATTAGAATCCCTTTGTTTGAGTTAATGCTTGAGTTCTGAATGTAAAAAACTAAACTACATTAACTCTTCCATTTCCTGTGAGAAGGCATCATGAACAGGTCAACTGTGCACCCAGGTCTCAGGAATGAACTGCAATGGGACATGTGTCTCCTAATTGATAATCTCTAAAATCCTAAAAAGTCCTACAGTATAAAAAGTAAGTTTATGTAAGTCCTGGGAAATCATAGGGATTGAGTAGGTAGTTTCCATATTTGTTTGAAGAGAAGACAAATGTTGAATTTCATTAAAGTGATGGAAAACACATGTGTTTTCTTGCTTAGCATCCCAAGGAAGTTAGCTGTCAAAGATTTAGCTTTTAACTTCCATTTCTTCCACCTTACAAAAACTGAGCATGTGCCAACATGGCTGTATCCCAGAAATATGAGGAATATAAGGCTAGAGAATCAGATAGGGTCAAGAAGAAAGGCCCTGATTATCCATAGAAGGCATTGGACTTTTAAAATTCTTTTCTCTGAGGTGAGTGGGTCACCTTTAAAATTTTAAGCAGAAGAGATGTCATCAAATCTGTATTTCAGAATGATCCCTCTGGCTCTACATGTAGAGAATAGATTGGAAGAAGATAAGATTGACAAGAAGGAGACCAGTTGTCAGGTGTTGCACTAATCTAAGTGTGTGATGTTGGTCTACAGGAAGGCATTGGTGATGGGAATAGGGATCACTGGGCAGGCTGGAGATATAACCAACAGGAATAATATTTAGGAAAATGATCTGTTTCCTTGTATGACCATGGACTGATTTCAGGCTAGTGGAAATAAATCAGAAGTGATCTCTGTAACTTTCAGGCAATCTCTAGCCTTTTCTGCTACATATACTTTGGAAGCTCCTTTAGTCTATACCATAATTTAATCCCATGTTAATTCAACCCAGACTTTGGAGAAAGAACATCTAAGTAAGTTCCAAAGGACAAGGTAATAAGTGTTCCTGAAATAGCTTTAAAAGGCAAAGGCACACAGGAGCCAGCACAGAAGGACTCTCCATGTCAAACCTGTCTGACAATTCCATCAAAGGGTGTTGGAGAGGGTGTTATCAAAACTATGTCCCCAGATAGTTAAAGGCTTACCAACATTCACATTATTTATTCCACTTATGCTATTTTGGTCCAAATAAATAACTAGAGGAAGTCAATGCCTGTGACACTTTTCTTCCATCATTTGCATAGTCTAATTCAGAGGTATTTGATCCACTTGGAGTTAACTTCCATGCAGGGAGATAGATGGGGATCTATTTTTTATTCTTCTACATATGGCTATCCAGTTCTCCAAGCACTATTTTTCTAAAAAGCTAACTTTTCTCCAACATAAATTTTTGTCATCTTTGTCAAAGGTGAGGTTAGGGTTAGGGTTAGATGTCCAAAAACAGTTGAATGGTCAATGCAAATGTGGTGTAATGCACAGTGGATCTACTCAGCCATAAAGAAGACACTGAAATCAACATATATATCTAATAGTATTCAAGAGAGTGATTAAATAAGTGGTCTTTTATTTTTAAAAGTGCAATACTCACTATTCATGAGACTCATAATTCAGAAGAATATTCAAGATGATTAAATACCTCAAAGTATCATATTGAAGTACATAAAAATAATTTTCATTTATATGTATTGATTATGTCAGAAGGGAAAACATCAAGTATGATAGATTTGTGGAAAAGGCAAAACAATTATTTTAATCAATAATTCTCACTTTTTACCAATTTCTAGGTCTTTTACTCAATTAATCACCAAAGTATTGAGGTTTTGCCTTACAGATAAGGTACTTCTTCAGTTAGATTGATTGTGGTTATCTACTGAGTAGACACCGAAAACCTAGAGCAGCCCTGTTCAATATCATAGCTGTTACCCACATGTGGCTATTCAAATTTAAGTCTAAAATTAAAATTTCAGTTCATGAACTGCATTGTTCACATTTCAGGTGCTTAATAGGCACATGTGGTCAGTGGCTACTGTTTTAGGAAGCACCAATACAGAGCATTTCCACCACTGTAGGTCATTGTGCTGGTCTAGAGTATTCTGACCCTGTACTGGGTGTTGGGGATCAGCAAGGAATACAGGGCAATTCTCTTCTCAGGGCTCTCTCAAGCAAGTGGGCAAGACATGCAAACAAAAGTGTGGTTCCATGTAGTCCTTGGGCTTACTCTGCTGGGCATGGGGCCCAGTGCAGTTCCAATGGCCCACTGTAAGGCTCCTGACCAGGGTCTTGTCATGGTGCGACCACTATGTTAATTAAATAAATAAATAATACTTAACCAGGACTCTCAGAAAATGGCTGGCATTGTGCAAAATTAACTTATTTTCTTCATCCCTTCATCCAATGTGTATTGAATGCCTTCTGTATACCAAGCATGTTATAAGTAATAGGGACAGAACAGTGATGACAATATCCCAAATCTCTGCTCTTGTGGAAATTCCATTTGTGGGGACTGGCACAAGCAATAGAAATATAAAATACAAACTTTCTGGTATAGCAGATAGTGATAAGTGATATGGAGAAAAATGGCATAGGGCAGACCAGGGAAGGGAGGTAGAAAATGCCAGGTCTTGAGGTGAAAGTTGAAGCCCATGGGAGGGGTTTTTAATGGAAGACCCAACTGCTAAGGTGATGATTAGGAAGAGATCTGCAATAGGGCATTCTTATTGATCTTCAGTTCAAAAAGCTTCTTTCTGTAGGTCCATGTGTTATGGGAGATGGGGTATTACTTATAAAATACTGATTGGAATTTGTGAATTTTCTGGGGACTCTATGCAGGCCCTTGTCCCTCTCTGATCCTGAGGTCCCCATTGTCACATGAAGTGTTTGAAATAGATGGCATCTGAGGATCTTCTGATTCTTAAAATTTTCAGTTTCAGCCCAAGCAGGGCCAGGGGAGGAGAGAGCGTTTTATGCCAACTGTTAGACTCATACATTTATTCAACAAACATTAACTGAGACTCCCATGTGTGCAGGGCTTATGGGGGACACTGATGTTAATAAGATTAAGAAGTTAACTCCGCCTTCAAGGGGCTCACTGTGAAATGAGGCAAACATTATCCCTGAGTCCTGGAGGCTTTGATCTCACTTCCTGGCTGCTGGCTGAGAAGTGAAGGCTCCCTGCCCTCCAGGCCTCCCAGCCTTGCGCACTGTCATGCTGGGGAGGCGCAATGCCCAAGGCCATCAATCACCCAGAAGCTTGGGGCTGGGCATCACAGCCTCCCCAGAGTCCAGCCTCTCCTTCCAAGAGAAATGTGTCCTAGATGAGGAGACTGTCTCCGTGGATGATGATGATGATGGATGGCCGCAGGCAAGCATTTTTCATTCCAAGCGGTACACGTGTGTGCATTCTCCAGCTGGGGCCAGGTTCTGGCTGGGACGCCTGCTGTTCTACATTTTCTTAGCTGTTGTCACCTTTCCCGTTTCCTGACAAATGGACCCATTTCACAGCCTGAGTGACTCATGACTGATTTAGGAAGTCTAGATTAACCCAATGCAGCGTAGGAGGAAAATAAAGACCATTTTTTTAACTTGACATCTTAAACATCTTAAACCTCCATCTTCATCTCAGCGCACTCTGCTGAAAAACCTACAGTGGATCTTTTTCGACCTTGGGATATCATCCAAGGTCCATTTCCTTCTGCCTCAAACAATTCCAACCTTTTATCCCACTGCTAAGCTATGCAGGCAGACCTCCTTCTCAAACACGCCATGGATTTTCCTACCTCCACATCACACCGGATGGTTTATTCTTATTAAGCCCTTGCCCAATTATGTGGCCTCTATGGGAAGTGGTCCCAAGTCCTTGCAATCTCTTGTCCTTTCAGTGGTCATTCAGCTCCAGCTGCACAAAGCCTGGGTCACTGGGGCTTTTGTTCACAAAAGAAATTCTGAAATTGCCTGTGACTTCTGAGTCAAAGGTACTCTGTCCTATCCACTCCTTGTCCACCAGCTGCAGGCTGAATGCCCAGCACATGGAAGTTGTTGGAAAATTCTAGTTAGCTGATTAATTATTTCAGTGGCCTTCTCTAATGTGCTCCAATCCCATCAGCAAGTGGGCAGGGGACCAGGTTTCATGGTTTCAGCCTGCATCAGCCTAACAGGAGGCTGGGTTTGGTGGCCCAAGAGCAGGACACATGAGCAGCTGTAATTGCACTCTTAGGTCAGAGTTGACCGATACTTCTGCAAATGGGACATCTCTAATTCAGAAAAAGCAAACTTCTAAAGCAAAATCATCTGGATTACTCCCTTTGTCACCAGTTTTATGTTGACTGTGTAGATCTGTCTTAAATAATAGATGGTTTTTCTCATCTATATAACCCTGCTCTGCCTACAGGGTCTTTGATCCAATAGGTCTGAGGTTGGGCCCTTCATCTGTAGTTTTAATCAGTCTCTAGGCAATGTGAATGCTGCAGGTCACACTTCTAAAAGCACTGCCTCATCCTTTCCTTTTAAAATACACACTTCCCAAGACTTCATCTATAAATGACATCCTTTTATATAGTTATGATCCTAGTATATATGATATTTGTGCATTTTAATTCTCCTTATGAATTTTGCTCTCCCCCTGTCATGATTCGTCCTCATGGGTTAGCATAACTCTAGGAGAACAGTTCACCAAACAAAAGAACCTATTGGAGTTTGAAGACAAAAGTGCCCTAAGAGAATTATTTGACCCTTGCACAAGAGTGGATTGTTATTAGCAAGACATTCAGCCCGAAGTGATTCAATGAGGAAGTTAGGTTGACTTGGTGTTAAGCTTGATGTCATTTTGTTTGTTGGTTTGTCTCAAGTTCCTGGGACAGTGATTGGCACTGGATGGCCTTCACTGAACATTTGTTGAATGAATGAATGAATGAATGAATGAGATAAACATTTCCTTTATGTACCTGGAGCAATTTAGGCGTCTCCAGGATGCTATAAGGGCAGACTGTTGAGGAAGTTTCCTTAGCACTTGTTGAATACTTTGCCTCAACACCAGTCCCTTGTCAAGAGAAATCATTTAGCAAGCTGCAATTGGTTCTCAGACACCACAAGGGGTTTTTATCTGTGTGTGTGAGGATATTCACCTATAAGCGGTACATGCTCTTCAAAGCTTCTCTTCTTTGCTTAGTTGTGCATTGTGCACAACTAAGTGATATACTCTCAGTGGTGTGAGTCCATTCATATCCTGGACTCACACCACTGATACACTGATACACTCTCAGTGGTGTGAGTCCATTCATATCCTGTCACACAGGGCTTTTTATGCTGAATTAGAAATACTCTGTGCACACAGCCACTCAAAGTCAGAAATTAAATACAACATGGGAAACATTGCTGGGGACACTGCTTCCTACTGTGTATGACATGGAAATACCAAAGCCTTTTCTTTACTGTCACTCCAATTAAAGCAAATGAGCTAAGCAATATTGTTGGCTTATACAGTGCTCTTTTTTTTTTTTTGACCTTCAAAGTATATTCTCTTTTTCCCCCTTTTTATTGGTGCATTATAATTATACATAGTAGTAAGATTCGTTATTACATATTCATGCATGTCTACAATATAAGAATATAATCTGTCTTAACAGTGTGCTTACATATTTTAAAATGAAAACTTTGCTCAGATATATGCTACAGGGTAACTTGAAATATATTTCACATTTGAGATTGCTGTGCCCTTTTACCAAAACAAAATGGAGTTCTCTATGCACGTGGCTTTTAACATTTAATCAATAAGCCAGAATGATCTGAGCATCTGGCTATCTTAAAAAAGGATTGTGAAAGCACAAAGGGTAGTAAATTAAACTTAAGAATTTTTTTTAAAGGAGGGAAAAATTACATTATAAAGGTGATGTTAACATTCCAAAGCACTAAACCCCCGTTGGGACTGCAAAGTCTCAGGAGCCACGTTGGGATCTAAACAGAGCAGAGCGAATCCTTGCATGGCTCTTGTGATGTGGATTCTCAGATCTCTCAGGAATAGTCACTTCATGCCAAAGCTGTGGGAGACCTTTCACTTCTGACCACTGGGCGGCTGCTCTGACAACCACCTTTCAGGGATTCCGAGAGCGTTTCACCCCCTGCCAACCCTGGCAAGGAGCAGCAGAGCCCAACAGTGTGTTTTCTCAAACATTCTGGTTAATGACTGTGGAGCGGCTGCTGGGCTGCTTCTCAGGAGTGGTCATTATAATATTTCATTCTTCTTGCTTAATTTCAGGCTGTGCTTCCGTCCTACATAAATATATCAACCTATGTAAAAACCAGAACTTTTATCTGCATAGAGGGGTTTAGAGAGTTTGTTTCTCTGTCTCCATAGGACAAGAAAAATCATTGTTTCCTCTTTGATTTACAGGTTTGATTTACGTGAGCTTGCCTTCCAGGCTTCTGTTTCAGATGCGCGCCCTCTCAGGTTTGTGTGCATTTGCCTGGATTACTGACACCAGTTTAATTCTTGATTTATGGTCAGCTTCAGATGCAGAATGAATTTTGATTTAGGGTAACACGTTCTATGCGGCTTCTATTTTCCACTCAGAGTCTCCTGTTAGTTGGTTTTAGCAAGAACGTGAATTATGGCTTTTCCTAGAAGGTCCTCTTTTGATGAAATTAAGATGGAGTGAAAATGCAAACATTCCCATATAGCTACATGAAACAAAGTTCCTTCTTCACAAGTCTGACTGACATAAAGTGCGTCCTCCAGGGAGGAGCATCCAGTTCTGCTAATTAGTGGTTGGGCACTAGTATCCTGCAGTCATTCCTTCATGATCATAGATTTCTTTCTTCATTCATTCATTTTCAAAACTCTGCAAAGGCAGTTTGTCCTATGATGTGCCGCAGGATAAGTGCACTCTTCTCCTAAAGGTTCTATGCCTGTCAATGCCAAGATGAACACCCAGTGTTCTGAACCATCCCAAACAAACAAAGGACAAACCAATAAATTAAAGAAGAAAGGCATCACCTATCAGTCTGAATGCACATGTAATTTTTGTATCCTTCTATTTGGCCTTTGGGGTTCTACACTTTGGAAGGAGGGCAACTCTCCATGTGCCATTAATGAAAGTGGTCTGCTCTCCAATCTCACTGGGGTAACAGGCCATGAGGTTTGGAAAGTCAGAACTAATACACTAAGTGTTGAAGAGAGCTGCTGAATGTGCACTTATAGTTATTTCAGAAAGTTAAAAAACGTGTAACTCTAGAAGTGCACCGCACCTCATCCTTTCTCAAATCAACTGACCCTTGCGTGAAAATGGACATAAAAGCAGGTTACTATGTGGAGGAAGGTGCCTTGCTGGTTCGTAGTAACCAGTTTAACAGATTACTATGGGCTTCCATCCCTTCACCACTAAAAACTACAACAACGCATCTCAGAATGCCATCATCCCCTTTGGATATTCTGTGGGTCCATTAGAAATGTTTGAAAGTTCAGGCTTGGGAAAGAATGGCACGCATTTGGCAAATCCTACCTCACTTTGATAAAAGCTACAAGACAGTCAAAATCTCAGTAAATCAATACAGGAAGTAAGATTTGCTAAAATTTTTCGGATGTTTTAGCATCCTTTACAGATTATATTTTAAAAAATATTTCCCCACTTTTCAACACAACTCTCACCCTGGCCTCTGCCTGGTTGTCTTGAGATTCCTTCTGTTAACACAGTCCTCAGGAAAGATTTTCAAAAGGGAATGCTGCCTTTATTTATTAGAATTCACTCATGCACTCACTCATTCATTGACATTCTCTCATTTCATTGAGCTTCAGATTTTAGACAAGATCTGAACTTACAAGGATTCAAGAATCAGTGTAGACAGAGAATTGAGATTTAACATGGAAAGCAACAAAAGTGATTCTGCTTTTTAGTGGCTTGAATGTTTCTTCCTTAAACATCTACTACATGCCAGAGAAACAGGGTTTCTTTGCCTTGGCAGACTCACAAATGATCTTTGCTCTGGTCTCCCCTGTGCACTGGAGTATGATAGGCAGCATCCCTGGCCTCTACCCCATCGATGACATGCACACTCCCAGTCATGACAATCAGCCTATCTCTAGACATTACCAAATGTCCTAGAGGGTAAAATTATGTCCAGAAATACTTCAGGCCCCAGTATATCACACAACTCTGGTTCCCTGGAATTTTGACGTATTTGTAAGGCAGAGTCACTAAGAGCTTGAGGCTGGGATGGGGGTGCAGGCTTTTCCTTCTAGTCAAGCTAGGAATGGTGAACACTGGAGGAGGGCTGGGTTCTAGCAGTGGTATAGAGAACACAAGTATCAAGCCATGCCTAAGCACTTGCTTCCCGAGTTCCAAGAAATACAGATATTGAAATATGGTGGACTATTATATTCACACATGTATCAAAGCTGGAAATACCGTATTTATTACAGCTAAATATTGCTTTACAAATATGTTCTTCATGGGCTATATACAGTGAACATAATTTTCAGGCTATGAGCATCATTATTATTATTATGGTTATAGTTATTTTAGCTTTTCTCCCCAAAACAATTATCTCAGTATTCCATACAGTACACACTACTTGCATCACACATGCCTGGACCGCTTGTGGTATTAAAGACAAAGAAGTGTAAGTGTTATAAGTGTCTTTGAAAAATATACCAATGTGCCCCCCCCATCATTTTCTTGAACTGATCTCCCTTTACTCTTACCAAGACTGTTCTTTTGCCTCAGAGAAGTTTATAATCATTATAACAAAAATCTGAAGTGACAGGCTGGGGATGTGGCTCAGTGGTAGGGCACTTGCCTGGCATGCACAGGTCCTGGGTTTCATCTCAAGCACTGAGGGGGAAAAAAAGTGAAATGAAAGGAAGAAGTAACCTTCTGATTCTGTATCAAAACTATAACTTCAGAACTTAGTGGAAAGCTCCATCTCTAGCTGATTGAGAGAGAGAGAAGCCTGAGTGACTTAAATATAGAGTTGTAAGTAAAGAAGCCTGATAGGTCTGAAAGGAGAAGAGGTGAGAAGCTGCCCTTTCTAATCAGGGGTTAGAGGGCAACAGAGAGAGAGAAGAAGGGAGAGCCCAGTGGTCCAGCATGGGTGCCTGCACTTGCAGCAGGCTGTGCACCTCAGAAGACAGGGTCAGAGCCATGGCCAGTGTCAGGCCCTGAGACTGGGGGCAGAGTGGACCCAGGTGCAGCGGAGCAGCTGCTTTCAACAGGCAGAGGAGAAGGTCGGTATCACGTTAACACAGGTGCGGACACGTGTGAACACAGATCACAAAGCCACAGCTCTGTGCACAAACCCAGCCGCCAGCTTAGAAAGAAGTAGGAAGTGAGGGACATCCAAAAATTGTGACTTTATTTGGATCATTGACCAGAAGTGGAGTTATATGAAGAGACAGTTTAAATTATGAGAATGGATTGAATTGACTAGACAGGCATGAAAAAGAGATCAAATAAGTGCTCAAAGATGAAGATACACTTTATTTGCATATTTAATTACAACTATTTGTAGCTTGTTACGATTATTGAAATTACTAATTCCCTTGTAACTATTTATTAAAATGACTTGCCAAGTTTTCTGAGATTAGGAAGGTTTGCTGCAGATCCTCAGGAATGCTTCAGTGTACTGGTCTGTACGTTATTTATGTGCTAGAATATTTAATGATTTGATTTCTTTTAATGTTTATTTTTATAGTCACCTTATATCTGTTGCAAGCAATGTCAGTTTTCCAGTTACGTAAGTAGTACAAAGTTTCCATTTAAAATTAAGTGCTTTTTTAAGAAAATAATTTACTAAAAATATTTAAGAAAGAACAGAGAAAACGGATAGCAAACTTGGCAGAGATTATGAAATTGGCATCAAAATGTCTGAAGCTTGATATGATGCTCTAATGACAATTTCAGGGTGCTCAGGCACATAGGATCTTGAGGAATGTGTAAGCTGTCTATCACTGGAAGCACCAGCACTGTCTGGGCACATTGATGAAAGACTAACTGGTTAGGAAAAAATCTCGAAAGAGTGAAGGAAACTCACTTGTGAGCTCACATGCACAGGTGCTTTGCATACAATGTTTTAATTTCTTCTTCCTAGCAGCTCCATGTTTTAAATGAGTAACCCAAAGGTCTGGGAATGAAGAGACTTATCCAAGCTCATACAGCTAGTAAATAGCAAAGCTGAAATTTGAAACCTCCTTCCAAAGAGCTGAGTTATGTCTGAGTTAGAGTCTGAAGTTTGTCATAGAGATTCATTTAAAAAGTTGCCCCCAAAGGTTCAAAGAGTATTAGACCCCAGGTAGATCTTCTTGGAGATTTCTCAAAGAGCGACCGGATGTGCCGCCTGTGGGATGGGAAGGAATAGAAGGTTCCCTCAGCTTGGGAGTGAAGCAGGCAGTTCAGAGACCAGGACCTCTGAGCCCCTGCCAGGGGCCTACAAGCAAACCATGGAAAGGGTCACGGCTCAAGGGAAAAATATGTGAAGGTGGACTGTTGTCCACTCTTGTGGTTGTCCTGAAGCTGAACAGGAAGCCTGGGATGGACAGGTTCAGTAACTATGATAGTAAACTTCATTGGCTAATCTCCTAGCTTCCTTTTTTTAATTTAATTTTTTGATTCACTGAACACAAATGGAGTACAGCAATTGTTTTTCTGGTTGTACACAAAGTAGAGTCACCCCATCTGTGCATTCATACATGTACACAGGGCAATGATGTCTGTCACCCATACTGTTATTATTCTTACCCCCCAACCTTAACCCCACCCTTCCCTTCCCTCTACGCTCTCTATACTTTCTCCATTCTTGCCATGATTCCACCCCACATTATGCATCATCATTCACTTATCAGAGAGACCATTCGGCCTTTGGATTTTTGGGATTGGCTAATCTCACTTAGCATAATAGTCTCCAACATCACCCATTTACCTACAAATGCCATAATTTTATTCTTCTTCATGGCTGAATAATATTCCATTGTGTATATATGGCACAGTTTCTTTATCCATTCATCTATTGAAGGGCATCTAGGTTGGTTCCACAATCTAGCTATTGTTAATTAAGCTATGAACATTGATGTGACTGCATCACTGTAGTAATCTGATTTTAAGTCCTTTGGGTAAAGGTCAAGGAGTGGGATAGCTGGGTCAAATGGTGGATCCATTCCAAGTTTTCTAAGGAACCTCCACACTGCTTTCCAGAGTGGCTGCACCAACTTGCACTCCCACCAGCAATGTATGAGTGTACCCTTTTCCCCACATCCTTGCCAACACCTGTTGTTGC
Organism: Glaucomys volans; assembly: GCA_020662805.1. Taxonomy (NCBI): domain Eukaryota; kingdom Metazoa; phylum Chordata; class Mammalia; order Rodentia; family Sciuridae; genus Glaucomys; species Glaucomys volans. Next base: position 32,831 of record JAJEJO010000353.1, on the reverse strand, counting down.
CTGTATTCTTAATAAAAGACATTCTAATTGGGGTAAGATGAAATCTTAAGGTGGTTTTGATTTGCATTTCTCTTATAACAAGGGATGTTGAACATTTTTTCATAAATCTGTTGATTGCTTGTAGATCTTCTTCTGTAAGTGTCTGTTCATTTCCTTGGCCCATTTATTGATTGGGTTATTATTATTCTTGGTGTAAAGATTTTTGAGCACTTTGTAGATTCTGGAGATTAGTGCTCTATCTGAAGTGTGTGTGGCAAATATTTTCTCCCACTCTGAAGGCCCTCTCTTCACATTGCTGATTGTTTCCTTTGCTGAGAAAATGCTTTTTAGTTTGACTCTATCCCAATCATTGATTCCTGCTTTTATTTCTTGCGCTTTGGGAGTCATGTTAAGGAAATCTGGTCCTAGGCCAACATGATGAAGATTTGGACCTTTTCTCTTCTATTAGGTGCAGGGTCTCTGGTCTAATTTCACAAACCCACATAAATACAGGTATCTCATACTTGACAAAGGAGCCAGAAACATACAATGGAGAAAAGACAGCCTCTTTAACAAGTGGTGCTGGGAAAATTGGAAATCCATATGCAGCAAAATGAAACTAAACCTATATCTCTCACCCTGTACAAAACTCAATTCAAAATGGATCAAGGATCTCCTAGCTTCTTGAGGCATTGCAGGGGCTCAGCAGCAAAAAGAACGGTGTCTTCTAGCGTCAGGTTGTCAGTTTCCTGAGCAAATGCTGCCCTCTTGAGGCCGCTTCCGTCATTGCAGTTACCTCCTCTGAGACCGCACCACTGTGAATTCGGGAGATCTCAGTTTAGGACAATTATCCCTCATCTCCCACTCCTAGCAACATCCTCGTTGGGCTTGCCGGGCCACCTCTGCACCTCCTACTGACACTGAGTGCTCCTCAATCTTCCCATTATTCGGGCGCACCTGGACCAGACTCTCCCTGGGCATCTGCGGATGGCGAAGCTTACTGCGCGCTCCATCTCTAGCTCACCGCGTGGTTTCCCGCATGCTGCTCACTGCACAGACCAAGTGCAAAGTCCTCTAGGCTTTCTGCTCCCTCGAGGCACCCAATCCAGGACTACACACGTGAAATAGATGAAATGATTTTGAACTCTTTTAGGATGGTGATTAAGAATAAATTAGCTCAATTTCCGTAGGTCATCTTCTCAGACTTTTTGGAAACCAACCTCACCCTGGAACCTGATTTGCAACGGGAAGGAAGAATTGCCTTCCTCTGAAATTCAAGGCCCTCTACAGTATGTTTGGAAAGGAGCCAATTATTGTTTCCTAAATAAGTTCCACTTGGCTTCTGCCTAGTAGCACCCCTCTTTCCCTTAGCTAACTTCATTTTCAAACTCATTCATCCTTCCAAGTTCAGCTGAGGTGCTTCCTGAGCCACAAAACTGTCCCTACTCCTAGTGGCTTTGCTTGAGATAGATGTTTCTCTCCTCTCACCTATTTGTTCTGCAGCACTTTCAGGTTAACATATTTACTAGTGCCATTGTTACACCTGTGACTATGGCTAATGCACTCTGATGGCTCTCTATTGGCCGGCATGGAGAAGGCAGATGAGGATTTAACAGTTCTGATTGAAAACTAATGTCATCAAAAAGCTAGTGAAAACACTGGGCAGAATATGACTGATATTAATTATAATCCCAATGCTGTCATAACCTCTTATGTGCCAAGGGTTAAACAAACATGGCATGCATATTGGCTTCTTTGGCATTTCTCCAAACCCAGTAAGGCACATTTAAGAGACTTCTATTGGGGTGGGGGGGAGTACCAGGCATTGAACTCAGGAGTACTAGACCACTGAGCCACATCTGCAGTCCTATTTTGCATTTTATTGAGAGACAGGGTTTCACTGATTTGCTTAGAGCCTTGCTTTGGCTGAGGCTGGCTTTGAACTTGTGATCCTCCTGCCTCAGTCTATCAAGTCGCTGGAATTACAGGTGTGGGCCACCACATGCAGCTAAGAGACTCGTTTTTTAGATAAGAAATCTGAGGTTCAATCCCAAAGAACCAAAGGCCAAATGTTTTCTCTGATATGCAGATGCTATTTCACAATAAGCAGGGGTGGGGGGGGGGGCAGGGAATAGAGGTACTTTGGATTAGACAGAGGGGAGTGAATGGGGGCGAGGGGGTAGGAATGCTAGTAGAATGAATTGGACATTATTACCCTACATGCATTCATGATTACACAACTGGTGTAACTCTATATCATGTACAACCAGAAGAATGAGAATTTATACTCCATTTATGTATGTCTGTCCAAATGCATTCTGTTGTCATGTATCACTAATAAGAACGAATAAAAAATAATTAAAAAAAAAGAAATCTGAGGCTCTAACCATGGCCACAGTAAAACTATGTAGGAACCACGGAGCTCAGTGGCCTATGGTAATGTGCGTTTATCTATTCATGAGTCATGAGGCTTCGGTTGGGCCCACCTGAACTGGGCTTCTGGTTTAGTTTGCTAGAACTGCTATAACAAAATACCACAGACTGGGTAGCCTAAATAGCAGAAATGTATCTTCTCACACTTTGGGAAGCTGGAAGGCCAAAGTCAAAGTATCATCAGGTTTGCTTTTTCATGGGGTCACACTCCTTGGCTGCCTTCTTGTTGTGTCCTCACATGACCTTTCCTCTGGTGTGCCTACAGGTGTCCAAAACTCTCAAAAGGACACCGGCCAGATTGCACATTAGGGTCCCTACTGGCCTCATTTTAACTCCATCACCTCTCTAAGGACTGTATCTCAAATACAGTCACATTCTCAAGTACTGGGGTCGGGACTTTCACATGTGAACCCTGCAGGGATTGATGTAATTTAGTCCACAAGAGCTTGGTAGTGCATCTGATCCTTCGTCTGTTCCTGAGTCACCCGGAGGCCGCACATCACTCACTCATTCAGCACATTGAGGCCGACTGGGTGGAGCGTGTGAGATGCTGAGATACAAGCGGGACTTAGATAAGCTTCTGGACTCAGATTCTCACAGCTGCGTGGGGGACACAGACAACTCCAAATGGTTGTCTTAAGGAATAATTCAGTAATAAGCACAACAGGTGGGTGTTAGGATATTGGATCAGGCTTCCTGCAGGAGGTAAAACCTGAACTGAATTCTGAAGCTGAAGTGAAGAGCAACAAATTTCCAAGTATAAGGAAATGTCCTTGGGAAAATATCTCATTGACAGCTGCATCAGTGTGAGGTTAGTATGTAGGCTACTACTTAATAAGCAGGACTTGGTAAACACTGGGTGAAATGACCAGAGCATCAGTCTGGGAAGGATCAGGGACCCTGCTTGTAAGGCTTCCTTTTTCCTTTCTTTGGATGAAAAAAAAAAGAGAGAGAAACATAAAAATGAAGAGGTCAATCAGAAAAAAAAAAAAAAATGGGCCTTTTCCTACCACACAGAAATTAAATGAATAAAATTGATTTGAAAAAGTAACTGAAATAGGACACATGGAAACAAATACTAAAACAACATCAGCAAGTATAGAATAAGACATAAAGTCTACTCAAGACCCTTTCAAAAGGAACTTAAAATTAGGAAAACCTGAATCTTAAAAGAAAATGCTAATAAACTCATCTACATATTTTTAAATGTTTGCATGGCAACACACACACACATAGGCACACACACACACACACACATGCACACACAGCAGCAAAGTTGAAATTCAAATAGATTGAAAAAAACATTGTAACGTAAAACAAAGAATTAATACTATACTCAAAGAGCTTTTAGAAAATGATAAACGCCTAATAGAAATGTAGGGGGACAGTTCAGTCAATACTAAAAAATACTATGATAAAAAACAGGTAAACATAAAGAAAATGTGCTACATCTGTCTATCTAAGAAGTATAATTAAACACAAGAGCTATAATTGATCATCATCTGGGAAAAATTAAAAGATTAGAGATTGGCACTTCCAATCAGTGTTGGTAGGAATGTAAATTTGCACAACTTTCCAGAGGAGCCTTTGGTAATATGTATCCAAATGTGAAATGAGAATTTCCTTAACAACTCTACGAATTTATGCTATATAAATAACTTGCCAAAATGCATAAAGTCATTTGCAAAAAACATAGAAACTGAATATTTCCTGCAAAAATGGAGGCAATGAAATGTTTATTGACAGGGGAACGCTAATAAGTTAATTTCTTTACCAGATATAAGGCGAACCAAATTTTGCATTTATTTGTATGCCTGCTAGGAATTTGCCCAATTTTTCCAAATTGTCAAATTTATTGTGGCATGTATTTGTTTACAATGTTCCCTTAGTATCTATATAATCATTTCAGAGTCTGTAGTGAGGTCCCCACTTTTTTACGCCCCCACAGGTTGGTAATTTCCGTTTTTTTGTTTTTGTTTTTTTCCTGGTCAATATTGCTAATGATCAATTAAGTTCATTGATTCTTTAAAGAACCAAGTTTCGGTTTCATTGTTTTTTTTCTTTATTACATTTATTACATTGTTCTCTGTCACATGGATCTATCTTTATATTATCTTTATCATCGTTTCTCTTTCTAATTCCTCTGGGTTTAATTTGCTCCTAAGTTTCTGGCTTCTGCTATTTCTGGCAGCTCAGTCAGGAAACATTATTTTCTTCTCTTCTCGCCATGTGTTTGCACTCTTTGCAAGGTAATCTTTGGGAATTCTCCAAGGCTTGCGTTGAAGTTGGAGTCCTCGATTTGTGCTTATTTCTTGCAGTCCCCTGAGACACAGTTGAGGATCACTTTAATTCAGATCTTCGCTTATGCGAACGGGTTTACAACTTTGTAAATTTTTCCCTTAATGCTAATACTGAACAAGTGAGTTTTCTTCTTGTCTTCTGTGCTGTCAGTTTGTCTTTTCACGCCACCCCTTCCCAGTCTCAGCTCTGTGGAGGCGCTCCCGCGTCCACTCACCAGCACCCAGGTGATGCTAGACCTTCAAGGGTTCCGGCATTGCAGACTCGGAGACAGTGGAGAAAACGGTGCATTATTTTAGCATCTTCCTTTTTGTCAGGAAAACTCTAGTTTTGCTGGAAGACTTTTACTGACAAATCATTAGTCAGAATTGTTCAGCACAACCACCCCTGTGGCAAGAAACCTGGGCGGGTCCCATTGCATACTGGATCTGTCACCAGGGAAAAAATGGGACAATGGAGATTGTATTAGGAACCCGGAAGTGTGTTCCACAGCCTGGAATATCAAAATAATAATATGTATTTTCTTCCTTTGGGATATAAACACTGACAAACAGGATATTACATCAAATATAGACAGATGATATAGACATAGATTAGCATTTATCCGCATTAGCACCATTGACATTTGGGGTTATATAATTTTCTTTCAAACTGTGCTGTGCACTCTCGGGTGTTTAACAGCCTCTCTGACCTCTACTCCTTGGATACTAGTAATACCCCACCTCCCAAGCTGTGAAAACCAAAACTATCTCAAGACATATTTCCTTAGGAGAAAAATGTCCCTTAGTCGAAAGCCACTGATATAGAGATATAGATAAAAGTAGATATGCAAATATGCACACACGCATACACACACTGGGGACAGTTGTAAAAGGTCATCCTATCTCCAGAGCCTCCCGTAGGTTGGCTGAGTCCCCAGCAGTCGAGTCACTGTTGGTCAGCATCGCTCTCTGCCCCATTTTGCCCCCGTCACCTCCTTCTGGCGAAAGCAGTCACCAAAGAACCTTCTACATGCAACTTTTTGTTTCAGATATCTTATTGTCTCCAGATAATTCGATCAAGATCATTGGTGTCAGAAGTGGATCTAAGAAGTGGTTCAAGGAGAAATGGACAGGGCACTAGTAGTTTTTGTTGAAAACAAAACCAGCAACAAAGCTCACACTGTTGAGCACCCTGGTAATATTCTCTTTTTAAAAATTTATGTTGCACTTTCTTTTAGGATTGTAGTCTTTTGTTAAAGTAAAACTTATCAAGCATCCATGATGTCCCTGAAAGTTTGAAGAAATTCCTCCTGGTGCCCTGATAGGAATGTGCTGGTCTCCACCAGCTCTGTCAGGGTCCAGCAGAAGAGTCAATCTGTTCTGTAAGGGGGTCTGGCCGCTCTGTGCCATCTTCCTAGGCAGCAGCAGAGGGCAGCAGAGCCCATCTCCTGCAGCCAGGGAAGCTTTCTCCAGGATTTCCAGGCTCAGAGCATGTGTTTTAGGGAACTCTGTTGCCAAAGACTAAAGTCAATGAAACTATCGCTCTGCAGAGATTAGAAATAATTGGTAAGCAAATTCCACAGACAATGAGAATAGTGACTCCAAGAAATCCAACAGCACAAGAGGTGATCAAACCAAGATCCGGTTTTCTGATGTCTCTGAGTGGAGGCTACCAACACACTGGAGGAGAGGCTGGGGTTTCAAGCCTCCACCTATTCAGTTCCTATTTGCTCCTCTTCCATAGTTGACCAAAGACCCTAAGAAGCAAATATGATCAGTCGTTACTCCAAATGGCCACAGGCAGGAAGGAATGTGCAGCTCTTCAGAAACATGACATGCCTCTCATTTTATTATGGCTTCACTGTCTTTGAAAAAGTTCTATAATTTTTCCATATTGCTTTGCACAAATTTGCTTAGGTTAAGTCCTGGCTACCTTCCATGTCCTTAGTTCACTTGCAATTGATATATTTTAATGAAATCACATTTTTTTAAAGAAAACTATAGCTGGTGTATAAAATACCACTGACATTTGTTTATTAATATTTCTCGAAAACATTACTGATCTCAATAATTTATTTCGTTATAGTTTTTTTCATTTTTCCTTAGAATCAGTGATATTATTTAATCACAGTTGACCTCTTCCTTTCCAAACCTCACACCTCCACTTTATTTCTCTTCCATTAGTTTGTTGACAAGGACAGCTAGTAAATGAATGGTTAGAGAGTTGATAGTTGTCATCTTTGACTTTGCCTATATCTTTAAGGGATGCTTTTAACATTTTATCATTGAGCATATATTCTCTAGGATTTTTTTTGAAAGATCTCATTTATCCATTTACAAGAACTATGAATAATGTATAGAATGTTTAATATCATCAAATGTTACTTTAGCATTTTTGGAGATGATTCCATGGTTTTCCTCCTTCAGTCTCTTAGGATGATGTAGTAGGCACAAAGCTGCCTATATTCTTACTTCCAGCACCTGTCACTTATGTGGCAAAGACACTGCAGAAATGATTAAACTTAAAGACTTTGAGATGGGGATACATCCTGGTTCATACAGATGGGACCAGTCTAATCCCAGTATTCCTAAAAATGGAAGAGGAAGGCAAAAAAGTGGGATGGAGGGATGGGATACTAGAAGGACTCACTCCACCATTGTTGTCCAAGAAGGTGAAGGAAGAGAACTGCAAGCCAAAGAAGGTGACTGTCTCCAGAGGCTGGGGGCAGTTTACATCCAGCAAGAAAATGGGACCTTGGCATTACCCCCACAGGGTACTGGGTTCTGCCAACCACTCATAAAGCCAGGAAACACATTGCCATGGAGCCTCCAGAAGGGAACTCAGTCCAGGTGACTCATTTATTTAGCCCCATGAGACCTGCCTCAGACTGCGGAGCTCAATAACTATAACATGATAGACTTGTATTAGTTTAATCTAATAAATGTGTGGTAATTTATCACACAAGCATTGAAAAACTAATATACATGGTGAATCACATGAATAGATTTTCTAGTTTGGACCGACCTCACAGGCCTGGAGTGAAGATAGCTTACCCAATGTAGGAAGGTTCACGTATTGCTCAATTCAGTTTCTGAGTTTGTTCTGGATTGTCCCCATCCCTAGAAATGGCCTGTCACTTTCTGTTCTTATACTTCCCAGAGGTTGCTTCAGGAAACTCCTGTCTCATAGAAAGAGTTAGAAGGTGTCCTGTTTTACACTCCCTGAAGCAGTGTGGTGTGTGGTTAGAAGGATCTCTTCCATCAGAGTTTTGTAGAATTCACCTGTTTATCCACTTAGGCCTTGCTTGAAATTCCTGGAGAAACCTTTAAGCACCAAGTTAGTCTTTTCTTACTATAAAAACATTTTTCTATTTATTCAGGAGCTTATTTTAATAATTTGTATTAGATTTAGCTTCTGTGAGTGAAACAAAACAAACCATTTAAAAAATAAGGCATTGTGGTTTGAGGGTGTAGTTTCACTTACACAAAGGAATAAATTCCAGAGCTCTGCTTCACAACACGGTGCTTCTAGTCAACAACACTCTGCTGTGCACTTAGAAAGTTTTATCAGAGTATATCTCATGTTTCACAATCAAGATACAAGACTTACACAACATAGACATTGATTTCTCTTTCTAGTAAACACATACCCTCCAAGACTGGCCAGGCAGTGCTCTCTGGTCAGTGGAGCCCAGGTGCTTTCTTGCTGTTTTACCTTCTTTAACGTTTGACTTCTACCTCGTGGTCCATAATGGCTATTCCTGCCCCTACAAACTAATCCACATTCTAATCAGCAGGAAAAAGGAAAGCAGAGAAAAAGCATGCTCTTTCCTTTTAAGAATACCATCTGAGAGATAGGGGTTTAGTTTCAATTTGCTGCATATGGATTTCCAGTTTTCCCAGCACCATTTGTTGAAGAGGCTATCTTTTCTCCATTGTATGTTTTTGGCTCCTTTGTC